>OY288280.1:81014934-81254706 GCA_958450335.1 Hibiscus tridactylites
GGATGAATTGGTTAAAGGCTGAAATCGGTTTCGATGGATGGAGGTTCGATTTCGTTAGAGGGTATGCCCCGAGCATTACGAAAATCTACATGGAAGGAACATCACCAGATTTTGCTGTTGGGGAGAAATGGGATGATCTTTCCTTGGGGCAGGGTAGTCAAGATTCTCACCGTGGAGCACTTAAAGATTGGGTTGAAGCTGCTGGTGGGGTTGTCAGAGCATTTGATTTCACCACGAAAGGGGTTCTCAATGCTGCAGTGCAAGGGGAGTTGTGGCGGTTGAAGGATTCGAATGGGAATCCTCCTGGAATGATTGGGATTTTACCTCAAAATGCAGTGACTTTCATTGATAATCATGACACAGGCTCAACTCAGAGGCTTTGGCCTTTCCCATCCGATAAAGTCATGCAGGGCTATGCTTATATTCTCACCCATCCTGGCACTCCATCAATAGTAATCTTTCTCATCCTTATTGTTCTGTTTTTCATGCTTGCATTCGATCGAATCTCGGTATTCCTTTCTCATCCTAATGAACGGTTGAATTTCTGATGTGCAGTTTTATGATCACTTTGTGGATTGGGGATTAAAGGACGAGATTACTAAATTGGCAGCAATAAGGAGGGAAAATGGAATCAGTGAAACAAGCAAAGTGAATATTCTAGCCTCTGATTCTGATCTGTATGTGGCTGAAATTGATGAGAAAATGATTACCAAAATTGGACCAAAATTGGATATAAGGGGCCTTGTACCTTCCAACTATCAGCTTGCTACATCAGGGAAAGACTATGCCGTGTGGATAAAGAAGTGAGACAGTCGACACTTCTTTTCGATGTTGAATTTGATCTCTAGTGTCCCTTAAAGATGTACTACAAGGCTGTTACTGTTAGATTTCTGTCTGTATGAATATTATTGAGAAAATAAATAAACCAATGCGTGTCTAATAATGTTAGCACTTTTTATATTGTTAGGGTCGTTTTAGTATTTCTAAGGATTAAGTTGCAAATTAAGTGCCTAAAGTATTTTTTCTACTTCAAATAGGCGCTTAAAGTACTTTTTGAGTCAAATAGATGTCTAACATTTTTAAATTTATTCAAATATATGTTCATCATGATTGTCCGTTAAAAAAAGTTCCGTTAACCAATAAATGTATTACACGTGGTAGTATTAAATAATATTTTGTTTTTTAACCAATAAATCAGAAGTTTTAAAACATCCTAAAATTTTCAAATAATCTTAAAATACTCCCCAAATCCGGCTACTACCACCGGCGTTGGTCGTGTTTTCGGCGACGTACTGAAGCACTCTCCCCTTACCGAACGACCCACACCGTTCACCGCCCGTTTAGCATTGCGTCAGTCGATTTTCGGCGACGAGTTGATGGGGTAAATGCTCATGATGGTCCAATGATGGATGTTGTGGGCGGCGGTGTAGCAATCAACGACAAAATCAAGACAAATCGAGATTTGGGTTTTGGGTGTTAAAGATTTCAAATTTTGAGATAATTTGTGAAATAAAGAAAATATTTTGTTTTATTAATTTTTATTTATTTTTAAATATAATTTTGGAATTTTAAGTAGCTTACACGTGTCATTTAACGGGAAAATTAACAGACCTTGACGACATGCACCTATTTGAGTAACGTTGAAAACGTTAGGCACCCGTTTGACCCGAAAAATACTTTAGGCACTTACCTAAAAAATATATAGTTTGTGCACTTATTTGCCACTTAAGCATATTTGTAACTATAAAAATATTTACGGAAAATACTTTAATATATAAGTTCGTGGAATTTCAATTTTAAGATTTAGGTTAGGGTTTAGGAAGTTGAAGAGTTTTGATTATAAAGTTTAGAATTTAAAATCTAGAATTTATGAGTTATAGTTTAAAATTTATATTTTAAATTTTAGATTTAAATATGAGGAATTGTATAATATTTTTTTAGAAAAAAAAAGCTGCTTACAACTTAACTTTTTATTCTATCATACCGCAGGAAATATTGCACCTCACTTGGACTTGTGAAGAAAATTGGGGAATTTTAAATTGGTCTGCAACGTTCAATTTGGTCAATTTGAGTCATTTCAATCAGCCCAAGGGAAAAGCCAACCATTTATTGAAAGACGCTCTCACTACAACACCCGAACAAATACACAACTTATATATTACAATATAATTTAATATTTAAATATAAAATCCACCAAAATTTATATTGCAATATACAAGTAATGATAAATAAATAGTTATCTATATAATCATTAAAAGTGATGGATTGATCATGGTGAAATTTAATTAAAACTGCAGATTTAAATTTAGATTAGGAAAGGAGTTGGTATGGGCCAAGTTCAGCCGCTCCGCAACAAACGGTCAACCGTAAAATAGCCCGCTGAGAAACCTAAATTCTTTCTTTTTCAAAATTCGAAACCCTAAGAAACGTGGAAAAGCCGAAGGGCCTACAACTACAAGTAAACGACCGCGATTCTCCAATTTCAAATTTCGGAAATTTGCGCTCTTTGCATATACCATTTCCCCTTCCCCTTTCATCCCCAAAGAATTAATTTTTTTTTTTTAATTTCTCGTTCAATAGCAATGGGAGGCGCTCACAGTCGCGAGGATCTGATTTCAGACTCGGATGAAGAGTATGAAGAAGAAAACGGAGAAGAAGAAAATTACCAAGATTCGAAAGACGAGACACCGGAAAGATCTTCCTCAGATCGTAGGCCCAAAACGCCGTCCTCTGTCGACGAAGTGGAGACTAAGCTCAAAGCCCTCAAACTCAAATACGGGTCGGCCAACACCCAAAACCCATCTCTTAAAAACGCCGTTAAGCTGTACCTTCACATCGGCGGTAACACCCCTAAGGCCAAGTGGGTCACTTCCGAGAAGCTCACGTCCTACTCTTTTATCAAGACGTCGAAAATCAACGGTCGGGATGGAGAGGAAGATAGTGAAGAGAGTGAAAACGAGGAAGCTTGGTGGGTTTTGAAGGTTAGTGACAAAATTAAAGTGAAGGTCGGGGCGGAAATGCAGTTGAAGAGTTTTGGAGATCAACGTAGGGTTGATTTC
This sequence comes from Hibiscus tridactylites, assembly GCA_958450335.1. Taxonomy (NCBI): domain Eukaryota; kingdom Viridiplantae; phylum Streptophyta; class Magnoliopsida; order Malvales; family Malvaceae; genus Hibiscus; species Hibiscus tridactylites. The sequence continues at coordinate 81,017,994 of OY288280.1, forward strand.
GTTGCCAAGGGGGTTTGGGCTATGAAGTTTTTTAGTGATGAAGAGTATAGGAACTTTGTTAGCAAGTTTAATGCCTGTTTGTTTGAGAATACTTATGGGATCGAGTCCAATGATGCTAACAAGGTTAAGGTATACGGGAAAGATTTTATTGGATGGGCCAAGCCTGAAGCAGCCGATGATTCTATCTGGGAAGATGCTGACGATGCTTCATTCAAAAGTCCTCAATCTGCAAACACAGTGAGGGCAAATCAGGATCTCAGGGAGGAGTTTGAGGAGGCGGCAAACGGAGGGATTCAAAGCTTGGCCTTGGGGGCATTGGATAATAGTTTTTTGGTGGGTGATTCTGGTATTCAAGTTGTTAAGAATTTTGCTCACGGGCTTCATGGTAAAGGTGTTTACGTGAATTTTGACCATGGGAATCAGAAGAGTGCTTCAAAGCTGGTGCATTCAACACCGAAGAGGGCTCTGCTTATGAAAGCTGAGACGAATATGCTGCTCATGAGTCCAATGACTGAGGGCAAGCCTCACACAACTGGGCTTCATCAGCTGGATATTGAGACCGGGAAGATAGTTACCGAGTGGAAGTTTGGGAAAGATGGGACTGATATTTCGATGAGGGATATTACAAATGATAGCAAGGGAGCGCAGTTGGACCCTTCAGGAGCCACATTCTTAGGATTGGATGATAACAGGCTTTGCAGGTGGGATATGCGAGACCGGAATGGGGTAGTTCAGAATCTGGCTTCTAGCACCCCTGTTTTGAATTGGGCACAAGGGCATCAGTTTTCAAGAGGGACAAACTTCCAGTGCTTTGCAACCACTGGTGATGGCTCTATTGTTGTTGGGTCTCTTGATGGGAAGATTCGTTTGTATTCAACCACTTCTATGAGACAGGCAAAGACAGCTTTTCCGGGCCTTGGGTCGCCTATCACCCATGTCGATGTTACCTTTGATGGGAAGTGGATATTGGGCACAACCGATACCTATTTGGTTCTTATATGCACCCTTTTCACTGACAAGGATGGCAAGACAAAGACAGGTTTTAGTGGGCGTATGGGGAATAGGATTGCAGCCCCAAGGTTGTTAAAGCTGACTCCTCTGGATTCGCATTTAGCCGGGGTTAATAACAAGTTCCGTAATGCTCAGTTTTCATGGGTAAGCATACATCACCTCTCATTTAGATTCAATTTTCTTGCATGTGCTTTTAGCTGATGAACTTCATATTAATGCTCACCTGGTACATATGACCAACCATTTAATTTGGAAAGAACATAGACTGCAGAATGTAACCTGAGTTATTTGTTGCTTTTGTATTAGGAAAGTTATTTTACGCCCCTTGATTTTCTATTCTGCTGCCAAGAAAATATAGTTCTTTTACTTTGCATTATTTATTATTGATATGTTGGTTGCAGAATCATGTAGACTAGCATTTTATGAAATTCCTAGTTTAGGATTTAAAACTAATATGATTGGGGGAAACGAGTTTGGTGAAAAAGTGAATGGATAGACTCAATTGTTGCTTAATAGATAATTGACCAAGGTTACTACTTGCTCTGTTTTAAGATTCAGAAACCGTTCTTTCTGTGATTTTCTTAGCTCCATGGATAAAATTTTTAACCATGTGTGTAACAACATTACGTAGGTAACAGAGAATGGGAAGCAGGAGCGCCATCTGGTTGCAACGGTAGGCAAGTTCAGCGTAATATGGAACTTCCAACAGGTGAAGAATGGATCTCATGAATGCTACCATAATCAGGAGGGTCTCAAGAGCTGCTACTGTTACAAGATAGTCCTTAAGGATGACTCCATTGTCGATAGTCGTTTCATGCACGACAAGTTTGCAGTCACTGATTCTCCTGAAGCTCCACTGGTTATTGCCACTTCCATGAAAGTCAGCTCGTTCAGCATATCCAGCAAGCGATGACATGTTCGGATACCACTCTTTGCTTTATTCAGCCACTTTCCAAATGTTGTTGGGGGAAGCCATTACTGCAATTTACAGAGCTTCTTAACTCTATTATCTGGGTAACTTAATTATCTGGTTTCTTCTTTCTTGACTAAAACATATTAATATCAGGGAACTACTTTTTCTTTACAAATTACAACCTTTGGTTCCAGAGATGATTCAGTTTGTGTTATTTCCATGACCATATGCCTTCGGGAGTTTTGTATTAGGGTTTGATTGGTTCACGGAATATTTTATTATTGAGATAATAGTTTTTCAGAAAACTGTTTTTTAGAAATCTTTCGTTGACATCAGTAAGAGATTTGATCTCTGAACAAAAAATTCTAGATAACTTAATTCTACTGTAATTTCTTTGTTGGTCCCATTCAAATTTTGTTTTTGAAACTAGAAATTTCTTATAATAAACATAATGCGACTAACAAACCAAATCCTGTCACCATAAGAAACACCACTTTTACAAAAGTTTACGTCCAAGTGTCTCAAAGCCTATACAGAACCATCTTTATTGCTAACTCCAGAATCCATATCCCTTACCCATACAACCTCTTCCAGTTTGCAAAAATATGTTCTCAACTTTATCATACATCAAATAACTCACTAGAATTTACACTCAACGAGTTAAAACCTGTCAAATCTTATCAAATATATATGGACACTGTGAAAACCCAGGAAAAAGGGAGGTAAAATCACAACAGAGATAACACAACACTTCATTGACGGCTTACATGGGACTTGGATGAACTTAACTTCTTCTTCCTGGACAAGAACATTAGAATCTTAGGGAACAAAGACTTTTTCTTTTTCTTTGCAACCTTTGGTTCCGGGGATGATTCAGTTTCTGTGTTATTCCCATGATCATATGCCTTTGGGCTTGCTCCAATGTTGGCAGGAGCAACTGGTACAGGTTCAAAGTTCTTTGTCTCTTTCTTTCCCTCAGTACTTGCCCTTGGCGAGTTTACTCCATGACTCAATTCAGTAGCCTTTCGCCGCTGCTCGTGTTCAGCTCTCCACCTTCTCAATTCCTGCTCAATACCTAACTTCCCTTCCTTGGCCTTCTCAGCCTTCTCCAGAGCAATTTTTAGTGCTTCCTTTCTTTCGGCCATCTCTCGAGTTACTTCTTCCAGCTTTTCCAAGCTTCTTAACTCAGATTGCTTAGCTACCTCAATTTGAGAAATGGCAGATGCCACCCTCATGTTGGCCTGTTCCTCTGCCTCGTTTGCACGTTTACTGAGGGCATAGTACTCCTCTAAGGAAAGCGTTACACCAGATGGTGAATCAACATCATCGGTGCTTTTAGCTGTTTCACTCTCTTGCAACGCTTTGATTGCAGCTAATGCTAACTTCTCTGAAGCCTTGGCAGCCTCTATCTCCTTTTGAGCTGCAAGTAATCGGCTCTCCATGGTACTTGCTCCAGCCTTTGCTTGCGCTGCTTCTTCCTTTGCTTTGCGCAGCTCTTCACAAGCCATTTCAGCAAGTGACTTGGCCTCGTCAGCCACTTGTGCTGCCTGCTGCAGTTGTTTGGGCAGCTCCACCATTTCTTCTCTGGCCTCTTTTTCCTTCATCTGGACTACGGCTATTTCTGACCGAGTCTGGTCCAGCTCAGCTTCCAGAGAAGCAACAGCAATCGAAGCCATGCCTTCTCTCTGCTTAATGTTGGCGAGCGCAGACTTTTCCTGGTCAAGCTCTGATTTTAGTGAAATAGCGGCCACCTTCAAACAATCCACTTCTGCAGTTGCTTTTTCTATATCAACCTTCACGTTTTCAAGTTCCGTCTTCAAAGAAGCAATGGAGGCTTGTACATCAGTGTGATTTCTTGTCTCTGATTCCTGTGACTCATTATTGTGGTGTCCGTCAGTTTCCTCCTTAAGTTTAGAATCCATATAAGCAGCTAATTCAGCTTTCAAATCAAGTAGCAGTGCTGAAGCAGTGTCTAGCTTTGATTTCAGATCCTTTGCTGAATGAATTTGCTGATTGAGTTTCTGGAGCTCCTCTTCAACCTGTTTCAGTTCCTTCTCCCAATGGTGTGTATCTTGGTCTCGGGCCATGGCTGCTCCAATCCTTTTCTCTTCTGCCTCCAAATGGGCAGCATGTGCAGATTCTAAGGACTCCTTTGTGGCAATCAGTTCAATAGTCAATTCTTCCACTGTCTTTTCAACCTCTTTCGAAGCAGAAACTGCCTCTTCAGCTTTCTTAACAGCAATGTCTCTCTCCTTCATCAAAGAAGTATATTCCTTTTTTGACGCTTCTAACTCTTCTTTAACAGATTTAAGTTCCGAAACTGCAGCTGCATGCCTGGCTTTAGCAACCTCAAGTTGTGCCTTTGCTGCAACACTAGCTTCATCAGCAATCCCTTGTTCCATCTCCTCCACCCTGAGCTTTGCAAGTTCAGAGTCTTGCTTTGCCTGATTCTCTTCAGTTTGTGCTCTCTCCAAGTTTAGCTTGAGCTCTTCTATCAGTCTCTTTGTGCTGTTGAGCTCCTTTAATACTTTCATTTTTTCCTCTTCAGCGTCTTCTGATCGCTTCTTAGATTCAGGCATCTCCTCCTGGACTTTCACAAACTCTTGTTCCACAAACTTGCGTCTCTAAAGAACAAAAATGAATTTTAAGTTTTAGTGGAGATAAACAAAGTAGGCAAAGAGAAAAAATAAATTATGATGATCGTTAATAGTTGATAAAGACAACAAAATTCAAGATGAACGGCATTCACTAGACATGACAAAACTATCCTGCGGCAGCACACATTATATTAACACTACTATTTAACATATCTAATATACCTCCAAAGTTTGCATTCTATGAGCTTTCCAATCAACAATTCCTCCAAACATGGAAACAGCTTCTTTAACAGATTCGAAAGGTGCGGCTGTATCAATGAGTCCTCTATTTAAATCAGCTTGCTTTTTGTGTGTAGGGCTAATAGACTTTGGGGATTCAACAGCAGAACTGATAATCTTTTGATGAGGCAGAGTAAAATCATTCATTTTGGCTGCATGATCCTCATTTTTAGGATCTCCTGCCTTAGAGTCATTGACCTTGGGAGAGGATGAAATAACGCCATTGTCATTGTTAATGACAGAATTGACAATAGAATTGGCTTCCTGAGATTGCTGTCCATCAGAAACACCATGTATAGATCCAAGAGCAGCTCCATCAGGTGTGACATGTTCATGTTCAGAATGTCCAACCTTCGGACTGGAAGCAGGAGGAACAGCTATGTCCTTGATATGTGCAATGCCAGTGGAATCAGTATTTTGAGATGGCTGTTCATCAGAACTGTCATGCGTTCCCCCAATCCTAGAATCTTCCATCAGTCTACCTTGATGATCTGTCTCAGTTTGATTAATTTTATCTGATGGAGTCGAAGCTGCACTATCTGTTCTACAGTCTTCTTGTCCTTTAATTTGGTCATCAGAAGCATTTTGTAAAGAGGCTTGTTTAGAACTTTCCATTACCAGCAAATGACTTTCAAGTTGTTTTGTCCCATTACTAATTGAAATTGTTTGAGCTTCACCAGAATTATGATCCATATCTATAGGCAATGAAGCAGATTCTGAATGAGGCATCTCTTCTGCTTTTACATTCTCCATATTTGAAAATGATAAGGTGTCTGAAATCAAGGAAACATAAACCATTCAAAAGACAGGAAAAATAAATTCACAAGAAACTACTGCCAAATCCATCTAGTTCCAGACATAACAACAACTGACATGAAAATCAACAATTATATGTTCAGCATATAGAGTAAATTTCAGCAAGATAAATCAATGTCTGCAACTGCATTAATCTATAGTAGATAACAAATTTTGACCAAATAAATCAGCAACAAGAGTAAACAAGCATTAAAAGTCAATTGGAACCTGGAAAGCAAGAACAGATTGTCATCTCAAACTTGTTTTCCCTCTATGTTAAAGCTAGCACATGCACAGTATAGATATCCAATTTCTTATCAGGCACAGATGTTTAATTTAAGATTCAATCAGCAAATATCTCAACAACAACTAATCACACCAAGAAATGAACCTAAAATTTCAAAGAACATTAATGGAGCAGATGTTGAACACCTCATCAAAGTTAATTTAATGCAAAAGCCCCATTCCAATTTCCATATCAAATCTCCATACACCCCAAATACTCCCTACTAATCATGGACGCTAAGTTCAGCCCCACAATTAGAAGGTATGTCAATGATACAGACTAGCAATGTAATCAGCAAACAAACTTTTCCCGGTTCATTCATCAGCTAAGAACACATGACAAAAATTTCATATTGCTAAATCAAATCAACTCCTTTACCTTGGATGAAATTCAAACTTAATCCCTAAGATTTCACAAATCAATGCAGATACTTAAGATAAATCAAAATGCAATCCAATTCATAGATTAGAAGCATATTTCAATCCAATTTCCTTTTTTATGAGCAGATAAACTACTTAATTTAATCATGATTGAAGATCTTTACTTGTGTTTTAAAATAAAAAGACTGCTTCTCATCCAAAGAGTGATAACCATGAGAATGCTCTGAGATTAGAAGACCGATTTTTGTCTATAAAATCTCTAATATTGAATTTGATTACTAAAAGCTCTGCATAATAACTTAAAAAAAAGTAAAAAAGAGTAAAGGAAAGCTCGCAGCAGGCAAAAGAAGCTAATATGTTAATTAAGAAGCCATAACTGATTTGAAGTTTCCGCCATCAAAGAGAATGGAAAACAAATCAAGAAAGTAAGCTGGATTACTAAGTCAACGTCGTGATAATACATCCAACCAATTCATACACCAGCAATTTCAAAATCCCCATAGCTTCGTTTCCACATCAAAAGTAAAAAGAAAAAAGATCTGCTGCTTATTTCATAACTAAAGTCTAAAGCATCGAGTTGACGCAGATTAATGGAAATTCAAGAAGAAAAAAAGGAAAGGAACTTACCCGGATTTCCCAGAAACTAAAAAGGCTGACTGAGAGTGGAAGAGTTAAAGGAATTCTGAAAATTAAAGAGAAACAGATCATTAATTAATAGAAATGGATATAGTATTTAACAGCTAAACTTAAGGGAGGGGAGGCAGAGGGAAAGACACGTGGCAGCCAATCTATTATCGCCTCTTGTTACAGACTCGATAACAGTTTAACTTTGTTGATATATTTTGTTTCAATTTTAGTTGTATTTTGTTTATATCTTAAATTGTGAAGTGGAAATTCTATTTTTAAATAGAAGGGGGGGTTGGCTTTGATGGAGCAATGCATAATGTAGCTTTGTTTAAGGGAATCTTATTCTCATAAATGAGGTGATTTATTTTTCATAAAAAAAGTGGCTTTAAATTTGGACCACAATTCAGCTCAGCTCAAACCTTCGAATCAGTTGGAACGGAGATGAACAACGGAGAGAGAATTACGGAAAACCCCTTAAAGGCTAACGTTGGAGATCGAATCAGGATCGTTGGATCGGAAGAAAACAGTTCGAGATTATGGTATTAGTTTTAAAAGGGTTTTTTTCCCGTGGTTTTGGGGTTTGGTTAAGACCGAGATTTGGGTGAGTGTTTGGAGATGATGGCGTCGGTCGATGTGTCCTAAAGAAAGTTCTTTGCTGTAGGTGACAACAGTAAAGAAAAAAGAAAAAGGGAGATGGGCCCCACCTTGGGACTTTTATAGGGGCTTTTAGGACATCGAATCATCATGTTAAATCTTGTGTTGCATGTGCCATCTTTTCTAATTCCAGTTTTCTCACACTTAATTCTTTTTAGTTATTATCATCAGTAATTTGCATTATATTATAGGGTAATTGTTCTATACACAAGCGCTTGTGGAAATTTTTTTACACAAGCGTCTTAATTTTAGGGGTTAGAGATTCCGTTTAGGGTTTAAAATTTAGGGGTATAAGTGTAGTAGTTTTGAATTTAGGGATTGTTGATAAAATTTTGGGTTTAGGGTTAAAATTTAGGGTTTATAGGTTAAAACCTAAATCCCTACCCATATTACCCTAAAACTAAACCCTAACCCTAAACCCTAAATTCTAAATTCTAAACATAAACCCTAAATTCTAAGCCTTTACACTAAAACCCTTAAACTTTAAACCCTAAACCATAACCTTAATCCCTATAATTGAGGCGCTTGTGGAAACAAAAAATTTCCACCGCCAGTGTATAGGATATTAATCCTATATTATATTACTACAACACTTATTAGATAATAGTTAATCTAACACAATCAGTCAATCAGGATAATTTAAGATGAATATGAAATATAAAACAATATTACAATGATTATTAAATTTTATATCTAATTTAAATATGTAAAAAGCCCAAGAAAATAAGTAGACGTAAAAATCGTTAATAATATAGTAAACAATGTAAAAGATATTTCTGTGATTCAAAAAAAAAATCTAAGCTCGTATTTTATATATTATTATTATTATTATGGGCCAATAATCTCAAATAGTTAAAGGCTTTGAGATGATTTTTTTCTTTAAAGTTGTGAGTTTTAGACCTATTAACTATTAAGAGTAATTTTTTTAAGATAAGAATTGTTCAAAAAATTTTATTATTATTATTATTATTATTATTATTATTATTATTATTATTATTATTATTAGGCCAGGCCCTCCCTGCCCTCTCGATCAACCCATTTGAAGTTCTTTTGCCTTTCGGCTGAACCCAATGCACCAAGTTGACCTGAATCCATTCTGTGGACTGAATTATTGTCTATTGATATAGAAAAAAATGGTATAATCATTCTTATTATCTATGAATTGAATTGAAGTAATACTTTGATCACGTCTAAATATGATCTTGAACCATTGCAAACGAGTTTTAATTCGAAACAACAATAGTTTGAATATTTATATTTTTTAACTATCTGAATTTGTAAATTTGTTTAAAATTTTAAATTATTTTTGTCAGTAACTTATTCAACTATTACTATCTGAAATCGTATCTTAATTATATATCATTATTCTTTAAATATCCGAATTCACAAAAATTTGGTTTAAAAATCTAAAATATATGTCAAATATTTGAATTCGTTAAACATTTAATGAACAAGATTTGGATCCTTTAAAAATCAAACTCATATTTTCTATTTTGTAACCCATAGTAGTATTCAAATATCCAAATATGCAGTTTGCATCCACGTATATGATGTGAATCGGGATGATGGATATTTAATGAGATCTATCATTATTAGTTCTAAATCCACAACGGATAAAAATTTTGGCATTTAAGTCCACAAAAAATAATCAATTGTCTACAAATATCTAAATCTATAATCCACATTATAATCCCTATTCTTAACTTAAAATTTGAACCTCAAATATTCTATTTGATAGTGTATTGTATCTGACCATTATTTGTATGTTTGATGCATATTGAATTTAGGATGGTAAATGGGCGGGGCGGGTGCGGATACCCCTCCTCCATCCACATACTCACTTAAAATTTTTATATCCACTACCTACTCACCACCTACGGCGGGTATAATTTTCAAATCCACACCCGCCCACGTGGGTATATTCTTAAGTTCATCTCCACACCCACCACCAAATTAGATACTCATTACCCATCTCGTACCCGCCTGTACCCGCTTATACCCGCCCGCCTGGCAGCAATCATATCACATAAAACATGAAGGGATAATGGCACCAATGCCCCCTGTACTTTGACGAAAAGTTCAATGTGGTGCCTGAACTTTGGATGCGTTTAATGTGCCCCTGAAGTTTTCTTCCGTCATTTAAAACGCCCGACCCTAACACTATTAACTTGTGATGTGGTATAACTAACTTACACTGGTGTAAGTTCTACTGAACTATAGCTAACTAACTATGACTAATTTACACCGGTGTAAGTTAATTTTTATGTGAGAAATATGAGGGTAAGACAGTGCAAAGAACTAAAGCAATGAACTTGAAATTTGAATAAAGAAAACAAATTTTATATTGAATCAGATATCTTCAAAGCCACATAATATGGCGGGTAGCATACGGGAAAGACGGGTGCGGGGCGGGTAAGGTCTTAAATCCACCACCTACCCATTACCTGCGGCGGGTATGACTTTTTACATCTACACCCGCCTACTACCCACCAAACTCATACCCATCCCCACCCCAACTGGGGCGGGTGCGGTGCGGAATCCGCGAAACTATACCCGTCTGCCATCCCTAATATTGATGAGAACATATTATTAAAAAAAATTAAAATTAAATTGATGAATTTTGTTATACACAACTCTAAGTGCTGCACATGGGTGGATGGTAATGATAGTCGGAGGGGTCTTGACCCTATGAAGATTTTATACTTTATCCCTTAAATTTTTGGAAAAAAAATTAATTTGGCTATTTCAAAATTTTATTAAGTTTTTATTGCTTTAAATATTTACAATTAAGTCCCCTATTGATTTTTTTGAAAATTTTTCATTAAGCCTCAAAATTTTTGAAAATTTTAGTTTAGACTTCTAAAACTTTCAAATATTTTAAATTAGCCCCCTTAGCTTGTTATACCAAGATTCGCCCTTGGTGTTGCATATAAGAACTACTCGATTCCTATCATTAATGTTTTTTTACTTTCCAATGGAATCTATTATAATGTAAATAATTACATTCTAAAAATTGAACATCATTAAATTATGATGTTTAATGTAATTAATAATCATGTAAAAGGGTTTAGTGGTTATGAGTTTAGGATTTTAGGGGTTATGCTTGGATGGTTTTTAAGGTTTAGTGTTTAGGATTTATGATTTTATGGTTCAAGTTTTAAAGTTTTATGATTGTAGGATTTATGGTTTAGAATTTTTAGAGTTTATGATTTTATGATTTTATGGTTTAAGGTTTATGTTTATTTTTAAGGTTAATTACATTGAACACCTAAATTAATTATGTTTTTTTGGAATGTAATTAATTTATATTCTAATAGATTCTATTGAAAAATAAAATGAACATTAATGATAAGATTCTAGTATAGTGTAACATCCCGGATTAGGGTTTTGGAGATCTGATGAGTTTCCGAAGTCCGAAAGACTAGTGTTGGATGTTTTGAGTAAGTTCAGGGATTGAGGTCTTCAAGTGTTGAGAAAAATATAGAATAAATCTTTAAAATCCTTTTTAAATATGTAAAAGGTTTTGGTAAAAACAATTTTGGAAAAATTCTTTCTGAACTGTGACATTTTGGTTGGTGATCAAATTGTAAAGTTTGTAAAATTTGTTTTAGTGACCATTTTGTAAAAGAGTCAAAACATTGAATCTTTAAGGAGCTATCTTGACTGGGCCAAATAGGTTATTACCCCTTTCATTTTGACTATTCAAATATTTTAAAATAGTTTTTATGATTTAATTAAAACAAAGGTTCATCCAAAATCTTATTTCACGTCAAAATCCATTTTCAAGTTTCCGCATCTCCTCTTTTCAACAAAACAGTATTTGAGCTTGATTTCCTCAAGGTAAAAGTGTTTTCTTATTAATCTTTTATTGCTAAATAGTTCCCCTAGCATTGGGGGTGAACAACGTGATTCTCCTCTAATGTAAGGTTCTTTAATGAAATTATCATGCTTTGTTTCTTTTAAATACCAAGATTTTAATCTCTTATTTTAATCTTAATGTAAATTGGCTAAAATTGATGAAAATGAGCTTTTGGTAAGATTTTTGGGTAAGATTTCTTAATGTTGGGCTTGTTGATAAGGTTACCTTAGTTTTGACGTGATTATTGTGTTGAGATGATGGGATAATGGCAAGAATGTCGAAATGGGGTTGAGTGTTGATTTTTGAAGTATGAAAAAGTGGGTTTTTGGGTGGAATTTGAAGTGAATCAATAGCTGGTGTTGATCTGATGATTGGATGATGTTTTTAGATGTTTATCTATGTGTTTTGATGTTATTTAATGCTGGGCTTTGCGAGAGACTATCCGAATTGGATTTTTTGTTGGTTACGACTTGTATCAGATTTATTCGATAGGTGTTTTGGTTGAGTTATTGAAATCTCTGCTTTCCAGCAAATTTGTGTGTTGTAAATATCACCAAATCCTCTGTTTTGGGTTGGTTAGAGGCAATGATTGAAGATTCGGATTTGTTGAGCGCATTTGTGGGCGGACCGAAAAGCTAGAAAAGGGGTTTCGGCTTGTTGTGGTAATCGTTGGTGAGTGGAAATAATTTTTACTGTTTTATCAAGGTTGAAAAGGTGATTTAAGAGTTTGGGTTGAGCCATTAGGTCAATCCAAGCTCAAGGGTAAGATTTAGTTTTGTTTAAGCTTTTCGCCTTCTTATTTTGATCATGTTTTGGATCATGTGCATATCATTTTTAAATGATGTTTCTTCTGTTGTTGTTATGCAATAAATGCATGTTGTTGTCCTCCCATATGAATGCCATGTTGTGTTTTGGATGTGGGTTGAGCTCATGCTATCCTTGAGCTTTGATCATGGTTTTTGGAATGTGTTTTAGGGAGGTGGTTATCCCTGGTGAAAATCAATGGTTTATGTTGTTGTAGTGAGTATATTGACACATGAGTTATATCGGATAGATTGATCGATCAATAGGATGTGAAGTGCACTATATTTATAAAATTCGCGCGTGAGAAATCCTTTGATTTCACAATATGGGTTGTACTATTGTGATGTGAGTGGTAGAGGTTGTGCTATCACCAACGGGCAATGCGGGTTGTAGCATCCCGGCCGAAGTGTGTTTGTAGTGAGGGTTGTTTCACCATGTGACTTGATGGGGGTTGTGCCATCAAGGTGTCCGCTTATCCGAGCAACGTGTCAATGATGCCGATATACTCAATCCCTTATGGTTCTATTATGAGCTTGTGTTGAGTTGTGTGGGGCTCGATTCGATCAACCAATTTAGCTCACCAAGTGGTGGAGAGGTGGATAATTGGGTGGAAGGGTTGTGGAAGCTAGAAAGATTAAAAACACAATGATTTATAGTGGTTCAGCCTTCTAACAAGCACCTACATCCACTACCTTAGCTTCCCACTAAGGATTTCACAATCAATCCACTAATTGATTCGTCCTCTTTTCTAGGATTAGGAGGAAACCCTTACAACCGATCAAGCTTCTACCCAAAGCCTTGATCAAACCCTCTTTTACAAAGAGATAAATAAGCAAACTTAAACCCTCTAATAGGTGTTTGTTTGCACAATGAAGCACTCACCCAAAACCTAAAACACTTGAGCAAATTTGACAATTTTGGCTCACTAGTGTTTGTCTATACAAGAAATGACACTTTAAGCACTAAGACAATTTCTTGATCATTTGTTGATTGACAATTGAAGCATTAGTCTTCTCTTGATGCTTGGAGGTCCCTTTTATACTACCAATTGAGTTTATAGCCGTTTAGGACCGTTGGGGTTGAATTAGAGTCGTTGGAGCCTTTAATTCCCTCCATAAATGCAGTTCTGCAGCTCCCCGTTTCGAAACGCTCGAAGCCGTTTCGAAACACCCTCAATATAGAAAGAGCCGTTGCAGTCTGTCAGGGTACCCGTTTCGGAACACCCTCTTGCCGTTTCGGAACGCGTATCGGAACGCTCTAAGCCCGTATCGAAACGACCTGTATTCAAAAGTTAGTTGGGAAAGAGCCGTTGGGGTTTATGACCGTTGTGGTCAGTGCCACGTGGGCGTATCGAAACGGCCTAGCCTGTTTTGAAACGCTGGCCCCGTTTCGATACAAGTATCGAAACGTTTTGGCCACTGGAGGCACCTGTTTCGAAACGCCCTAAGGTGTTTCGAAACACTTGGTCAGTTTTGTTAAAATTGGCCTTTGAAAACATGAAAAACCTTTATGAAAAATTCCCTAAACATATATTTGGACTTGGGAAATGTTTTAAATACTTTTTAAACAGTCCAAAACATTTTTCAATTATTATATCAAAACATTAGTTCTACAATCTCCCCCTTTTTGATATAATAAAACTCTCTTGAAAAATTGTTTGGGATTCTCCCCCTTTAACTTTAAAAATGTGAATAAGAGACTAAAGATATGAAATCAAATAAAGCTCCCCCTTATTTATTTGAAAATTCAATTTTTTCAAACCATTTCTCCCCTTTTTGTTATATCAAAAAGAATTTAAAACATTAAGTTCAAAAATAACAATAGAGGTAAAAAAATTTGACAAAAGTAAGAATTTGGTTTTAAAATGGCTCCCCCTTACTCAAGGCATCATTGAAATGTTAGTCACAACATATATGATCATCTAGTTGAATTAAAAAAAATGAGACTAATAAAATCAAAACAACTAGAAATTTTACCAACACTTGAACCCAAGGGAGGATGTGAAGCCTTCCTTCTTCAAGTGTTCTTCCTTGTGTGTATGGAGCTCCCCCTCAATGTTTGACTTGTTGAACATCTCCATCACACCTACAATAGACAATCAAGTAACTTTTGGTATCCAAATTGCTTTGGATCCATAAACGTTAGTTGCACAAAATTTAGTCCCCTTTGGAATCCATTTTTCAATTTCATCCTTTTTAGTTGAAGTATTAAGTCCTTTTGGGACCCAAACACTTCTAAAACATTTTCCATTCACAAATCTAGGGGCACTAGATTGTCTAACATAAAAATTTGATTTTCCAAAATTGTTTTTCTTTTCAAGCTCTTTGGAAATCAAATCTTTTTCTACTTGAACATTTTGAAGCAATTTTTGTAAATCAAGACATTTTAGTCCAAACTCTTCAAGTTTTGCTTCAAGTTCAAGTTTGGTTTTAGAAAGCAAATCATTTTGAATTTTTAACTTTGAAATCAATTTATTGTTTTTCAAAATGTGGCTTTTAAAATCTAAAACCAATTCATCATAGGCATCTTGTAATTCATCAAAAGTGTAAGAACATGAAGTAGATGAATTAGAAGTTACCCTTGAATCTTCTTCGATGGCCATAAGGCAAAGGTTGGCTTGTTCATCATCGGTGGAGTCCTCATCACTCCAAGTAGCCACATGTGCCTTTTTCTTATGGCTTGAAGTGCTTGCCCTCTCCTTTCTCTTGGGTTCTCGTTCAAGCTCTTTCAAAGCTTTCTTCATGAACGGGGCACACTTCTTGAAGAGATGAACTATCTCTTCATCTTCATCCTCCTCTTCACTTGTGTAGACATGATGGCAAGTGGAGGATTTGAGAGCCATGGCACTTGCATTGATGCCAAGCCCTTTGATTTTCTTCTCTCCCATGGCTCTAATTTCTTCCCTCTTCTTCTCATCCTCTTTGTTCTTCTTCATGATTTGATGAGTAAGGAGTGACCCCATGAGTTCATCAAGCTTCAAAGTCTTCAAATTTTTGGCTTCGATGATGGCGGTCCTCTTTGAGTCCCAAGACTCGGGAAGTGAGTAGATGAGCTTTCGAACAAGCTTCTCCTCCGGGATGGCTTCTCCATAACCTTTAAGACCATTGGTGATGGTGGAGAACCTATCAAACATCTTCTCGATGTTCTCTTCCGGATCCATTTTGAAGTTCTCATACTCCAAGGTTAGGAGCCCAATCTTGGTCTCCTTGACTTCATTTGTCCCCTCGTATGTGACTTCAAGCTTGTCCCATACCTCCTTGGCACTCTCACAAGAAGACATCTTCTCATAGATGGATGGACCAAATGCACAAAACAAGATGTGCAAGGCTTTGCAATTAAGCTCCATCTTCTTGCGATCGTCGACACTCCACTCCGCTTTATTTCTTTTAGTCACGAACGGGCCATCTTCAACTACATCCCATAGCTTGTAATCTTTTGATTTGATGAAGAACTTCATCTTTTTCTTCCAATGGGCATAGTGAGCTCCGTCAAAGAAAGGCGGTTTGTCGATTGATTGTGCCATTGAGCCGGTTGATGAAAAAGTGATCGAGCTTGCCGGATCTTCTCAATAGGATGTTAATCCTCACCGATTGAGCCAAGCTCTGATACCAATTGTTGAGTTGTGTGGGGCTCGATTCGATCAACCAATTTAGCTCACCAAGTGGTGGAGAGGTGGATAATTGGGTGGAAGGGTTGTGGAAGCTAGAAAGATTAAAAACACAATGATTTATAGTGGTTCGGCCTTCTAACAAGCACCTACATCCACTACCTTAGCTTCCCACTAAGGATTTCACAATCAATCCACTAATTGATTCGTCCCCTTTTCTAGGATTAGGAGGAAACCCTTACAACCGATCAAGCTTCTACCCAAAGCCTTGATCAAACCCTCTTTTACAAAGAGATAAATAAAGCAAACTTAAACCCTCTAATAGGTGTTTGTTTGCACAATGAAGCACTCACCCAAAACCTAAAACACTTGAGCAAATTTGACAATTTTGGCTCACTAGTGTTTGTCTATACAAGAAATGACACTTTAAGCACTAAGACAATTTCTTGATCATTTGTTGATTGACAATTGAAGCATTAGTCTTCTCTTGATGCTTGGAGGTCCCTTTTATACTCCCAATTGAGTTTATAGCCGTTTAGGACCATTGGGGTTGAATTAGAGTCGTTGGAGCCTTTAATTCCCTCCATAAATGCAGTTCTGCAGCTCCCCGTTTCGAAACGCTCGAAGCCGTTTCGAAACACCCTCAATATAGAAAGAGCCGTTGCAGTCTGTCAGGGTACCCGTTTCGGAACACCCTCTTGCCGTTTCGGAACGCGTATCGGAACGCTCTAAGCCCGTATCGAAACGACCTGCATTCAAAAGTTAGTTGGGAAAGAGCCGTTGGGGTTTATGACCGTTGTGGTCAGTGCCACGTGGGCGTATCGAAACGGCCTAGCCTGTTTCGAAACGCTGGCCCCGTTTCGATACAAGTATCGAAACGTTTTGGCCACTGGAGGCACCTGTTTCGAAACGCCCTAAGGTGTTTCGAAACACTTGGTCAGTTTTGTTAAAATTGGCCTTTGAAAACATGAAAAACCTTTATGAAAAATTCCCTAAACATATATTTGGACTTGGGAAATGTTTTAAATACTTTTTAAACAGTCCAAAACATTTTTCAATTATTATATCAAAACATTAGTTCTACAGCTTGGTAAACTCATATGGTTATGCTTATGTTTGAAGCATGTGCATGGTAAAGGAGCCGGAGGGCTTGGTTTGCATATATGGTTCATGTAAAGCTTATACATGGTTGATGCACGTTCTTTACCTATGACATGTACGGTTGTTTTGCTTAATCTTGTTTCAAGATAGCTTGTTGGAAAGAAAATAGTTTTGAAAATGGTTTGTGAAAAAGGATTTTAAGAAACGGTTTCGAGTTCCTAAATATTGGTTGTTTTCAAAACTGCATTGTTGTAGTTGATTTTGAGCTCCGCTCACTAAATTTTATAGCTTACGCTCTCTTTTTCCAACAATGCAGATCCGTATACCCTTTGGAAAGTAATGGTGCAAGGGAGGTGATCCAAGTGTCCGCTCTTAGCTCAAGTATGCCTTTGCTTAGATAATAGTGTGTGTGGCAATGAGGGTGAACCTTGTTTATGTCCTTGGAGTGTTTGTAAACTCTTTGTTTGAGGACATGTTGATAGTTTTGGATGGCTTGTTCTTGCTTTTTGTCTTGTGATCTTGGTTTTGGATCTTGAAGTTTTTTTTATATATGTATGTAAAACATGTTTATGTTCCTCTTGATCTTAAGCATGTTTGATGGTTGATGTTGTGCGTATATGTTGATCTTGTTGTTTATCTGTTGTATGTGGAGATTAGAACCAAGTGAAATACCTTAAAGATGCTCAAAACTGTTGTTTTGTTGTTTCTGCAACAGGGTGTTTCAGAACGGGCTCGACCGTTTCGAAACAGTTCTTATTTATATTTAAATTTTGCCTTGGCGTTTCGGAACGAGTACCGAAACGGGCTAAGCAGGGCCAAAATGATCTCAAGCTGTTTCGGAACATTTTTGCTACTGTGAAGTACCGTTCCGATACCAGTTTCGAAACGGGGGTCGTTGGAGTTAGTTAAAGGCATCTTTGAAGTTATTTTTCTTGCGTTTTGGTTCTAGTTTATGTAGTTATCAATTGTGGTTGATTGTGTGCATGTTTAATGTTTTTTTCATCATGGAAGCACGAAATGAACTAAACTCCTCAGAGATCACCTTAATTGCATTTTAGGTCCTCATATTATGCTACTTTTGTATTTTGGTCCCTGGTTGCCCTTTTTGGTTCGAATCGATGCTTGTCTGTTGTTCTATCTTTCACTGCGTGTTCGATAACTTAAGTTAACTTTGAGCATCTAGAAAAGATTTTAAGCAACGCGTCTTGGGTTGCTAATTGGAGGAAAAAATTTGGATCTTTCTTCGATTAGTCCCGTGTAATCCACTCAATACGGTCTGGTGGCTAGGCCGAGTCGATGAGGTTACAAGTAGTTCTTATATACAACTTTTTGGACTTTGTATAGCAAAACTCTAAATTTACTTAGACTAATTTTTAATTAACTGACAAGAAACATAATTGTAGAACTAATATTTTGATATAATAATTGAAAAATGTTTTGGACTGATTTAAAAAGTATTTAAAACATTTCCAAAGTTCAAACAACTTGAAATTATGTTTAGGGAAGCTTTTAAAAGTGTTTTACATGTTTTTCAAAGCCAAACTTCACAAAACCGTCCAGGCGTTTCGAAACGCCCTAAGGTGTTTCAAAACAGGGGATTCCAGTAGCAAAAACGTTTCGATACGAGCTTTCCCTGGATGAGGATTTTGCCCAGCGTTTCGAAACGGGCTATGTCGTTTCGATACGCCTACGTGGCATTGACCACAACGGTCATAAACCCCAACGACTATTTTCCCAACTAACTTTTAAATGTAGGCGTTTTGATACGGGTTTTAACGTTTCGATACGGGTGTTTCGTAACGGCCAGAGGCGTTCCGAAACGGGTGCCCTGACAGATTGCAACAGCTCTTTCTACTTAGAGAGTGTTTCGAAACGGGTTCGAGCGTTTCGAAACGGGGAGCTGCAGAACTGCATTTATGGTGAGAATTAAAGTTCTCAATGGCTCCAATTTGATCCCAACGGCTATTAACGGCTACAAACTCAATTGGGAGTATAAAAGGGACCTCCAAGCATCAAGTAAAGGCTAATGCTCATATTGTCAAACATCAAATGATCAAGAATTGTCTTAGAGCTTAAATTGTCATTTATTGTATAGACAAACATTAGTGAGCCAAAATTGTCAAATTTGCTAAAGTGTTTTAGGTATTGGGTGAGTGCTTAATTGTGCAAACAAAAACCTTTTAGAGGGATTTGTGTTTGCTTTGTTTATCTCTTTGTAAAGGGGGTTTCGATCAAGGCTTTGGGTAGAAAGCTTGATCGGTTGTAAGGGTTTCCTCCTAAGCCTAGAAAAGGGGAAGAACAATTAGTGGAATTGTTTGGAAATCCTTAGTGGGGAGCTAAGGTAGTGGATGTAGACCTTGGTTAGAAGATTGAACCACTCTAAAATCATTTTGTCAATCTCTTTTTAGCTTCCACAACCCTTCCACCCAAAAATCCTCCTCTCCACCACTTAGTGAGCCTAATCGGTTGAACGAATCGATTGATGACACGTTATTAATTATAAAGAGATAAGTTTATTTAAAAGAAATTATAATATGTCACCTGATTATACTATTACATAGAATTATATATTATTAATACTCAAATATAAGTATTTTATCAAAATATTATGTATTATTGTAAATATTTACTTACGAAACATTAATTTTGATTTTTTTATAAGGAAAACAGATAAAGAGTTGTTTAGAAATCAATTTTAATAATGTTAATAGGAAAATTGATATAATTTTTGTTATTCTAATTATAATGTGAATCAAATACGGCTTTTTTAATCTAATTTATTACATTTACATTGTCAGTATGCAAACCTTTAATCGTGAATTAAAGAATATATTCTATCCCCCTTATTTGACTAAACCAAACGGTAATTGGTGAGGTGATATTCAGCAGTTTCGGGATGTCCTTGATGCCTCTAATCTTTTTGACATACAACCTTCTCGTGGTTGGTTCACTTGGCATAAAAGTGCCTCGGCTATGTGTGAGAGGTTGGATAGATTTGTTGCATCCTCGACTTGGTTGGAAAATTATGGAAATCATCGGGTTATTACAAAATTTACTGAGGCTTCTGATCATTGCTTTTTGATCCTAGATACTGATCCGGTTATGCACTTGCCTGCTAATAATCACAGTGACTATTTTAAATTTGATGCTTGTTGGGCATCGGAGAATGCTTGCCGTGAGTAGGTGGTCCGTGGGTGGGTCCTGATGGATCAACCCTTTCTAAAATTCAGCAGGTTGGATGTGCTCTTGGCAACAAGACAAAAGACAACAGTCACAGGGGCGTATTAAGGCCCTACGAAAACATATTGCAGAACTTCTTGCTCATGCTAATGGTGATGCAGATTTATCATCCTTATCTAATGCAAAGGCTGAATTAAAGGCTTTGCTAGATAAAGAGGAGGCTTACTGGCTTCAGCGATCACGTGTTCAGTGGTTACGTGATGGAGACCGAAACACTAAATTCTTCCACGCTCGTGCTACCGGGCGGAAAAAGAAGAATTTGATGCGTGGTCTTACAGGTGATGATGGCTAATGGTACGACCGAAGGGCTGATATGCTTGGCATAGCCGAGGACTATTTCCATAATTTATATCGGCCAGATAGATGTTCTCCATCTTCGGAGATCTTGGAGTGCATTGCACCCACTATTACATCATCGATGAATGATGTTTTTCTTACCCCGTTCACAAAGGAAGAGATTCACCAGGCACTCATGCAGATTCACTCCTCCAAGGCACCAGGAATAGATGGCTTGCCATCTAGCTTTTACAGGAAATATTGGGACATTGTCAGGGACGATGTTCTCAACCTTTGCCTTGATATTTTATATGACAGAGTTAGCATGTCTGATGTTAACAAGACTGTCCTTGTCCTGATTCCAAAAGTTGATGATCCGGCATACATGCGGCAATTTCGCCCGATTAGCTTATGTACCGTTGTGTACAAAGTCGTCTCTAAAGTTCTTGTCAACCGCTTGAGATCGCCGATGCCGATTTGTATAGATGAGGAACAATCTACTTTTGTTCCGGGAAGGCATATCTCGGACAACATACTTATTGCACATGAAATATTCCATTATATGCAGTCATCAAAAAATGGCCCTAATAAGGGTGCTGCATTGAAACTGGACATAGAGAAGGCCTATGATCGCGTTGAGTGGTCATTCTTGAAAGCTGTGATGCTTCGTCTTGGGTTTGCCCCCCAGTGGGTATCCATTATTATGAGATGTATTACAACAGTTTCCTATCAGGTCTGACTTAATGGAGTTTTATCAAAGGTTATTGTACCTAGTCGTGGTATTCGACAGGGGGATCCTTTATCTCCTTTTCTTTTCCTATTTTGTACACAGGGGTTATCTGCTCTTCTACATCATGCAAAGAAACAAGGCACAATTAGAGGCATACGTACAAGTATGCATGGTTTGAGCATCACTCATTTACTATATGCCGATGACAGCTTGTTGTTTGTTAAAAACTCAATGAAGGAAATTGTTCGTGTGAAGAAAATTCTTGATCTATATTCTGAGTCTTCTGGGCAGAAAATAAATTATTCAAAGTCCATGATATACTTTAGTCCTTCCACTACTCAACAGAGTAGAGACAGATTTCAGGAAGCCTTCCCTATTACAGAGGTTGAAGATCTAGGTCATTACCTAGGGATGCCCCTTATCATTGGCAAAAATAAGTCGGTGAAATTAGGGTTTCTTCTTGATCGTGTGGCGAAGCGTGTACGAGGGTGGACGAAGAACCTCCTATCCTATGGTGGTAGGGAGGTATTCCTTAAAGCAGTTGCTCAAGCTTTGCCGACATATGTGATGACTTGCTATTTATTATCTGACTGCTTGATTACCCAAATAGTTAGTGTTATGCGAAACTATTGGTGGTCGGGTAGGATGACGGGACGTGGATGGCCGATGATTGCTTGGCAGAAACTATGCACGCCTAAGAGAGCTGGTGGGTTGGCTTTCCGTGATTTACACCAGTTTAACTTAGCTTTATTGGGTAAACAATTATGGAGACTGTTGACTGACCCTGAGTGTCTTGTTTCGCGTGTTCTATCATGTAAATACTTTTCAGGAAAATCTGTTTTGGATGCGAGACTTGGTGACAAATCATCTTATGCTTGGAGATCTATATTCACTGCATTACAGAAGCTCCGTGAGGGTTTCTTTTGGCAGGTTGGTATGGACAGTGCAGTTCCTATTTTTGCTGCACCATGGGGTAGTTCACATAGAGTTACTATATCTGATGCATATGTGGATAGCATGGTTTCCCCCATCACTTGTGGAGAGTTTATGATACCATCCTTTAATGGATGGGATGCTGATAAGGTGAGACAGGTTTTTAGTGCGGATGATGCATCTGAAATATTGGCATGCCCTATTGCTAATAGATCAGGTGACATTCTTATTTGGGGCAATCACTCTAGTGGTACTTATTCCACTAGATCAGGGTATGCATGGCTTATGAAGGAGTTTCATGGACCGGACATTCCATCCAAGCTTTGGCATAAATTGTCGAGGCTTAAAGTTTTACCGAAGATCCGTATTTTTATATGGAGAGTTGCACATGAGGCCTTGCCTGTTTATGAACGTATTGGTGTGCTTAGCTCTCCGGATGACATTTGTCCGCTTTGCCAATCTGATATTGAGACTGTTCTTCATGCTTTACAGGATTGTCCTATGACCAAGGAGGTGTTGCATCTGATTAATCTTCCTGGTCGTAATTGTGGATAGATCACAGTCTTCGCTTGATTGGCTAGAACATTGCGAGTCAATTCTCCCGGTTGACAAGTTTGCTGAGTTTGTTGTTTTGCTATGGAACATATGGAACAGGAGGAATACTCTTGTACATGACCGAAAATTACAGCCGGCTTTCTTTATTGTTGAGAATGCACGCCTTCTGCATCGTGAATTTAATGGTGAAACTATTACTGCTCTTCCTACTGGTTTTCCATGCCAGCCGACGCAAGCAAATTGGGTGAAACCTCCATCAGGTATGATTTCAATTTATGTTGATGGTATGTTTCAGGTGCATTCCAAGTCTGGAGCTTTTGGTTTCCTTGCCCGTGATCATCATGGATTAGCACTTGGCGGATGTGCGCGCATGCTGCCGAGAGCAGAGTCAGCTGAGATGGTAGAGAGCCATGCTTTTTATGCAGCCATGCTTTTTGCTCTGGACCAAGGATGGTCGAGTGTTCGTATAGAGGGAGATGCAGCTAATGTGGTCAACCAGTTAACATGCCGTGATGCTGGAAGATCCCTATTAGCTCAAAGCTTGATTGAGGCTAGACACACGTTGCGTGCAAACCCCCAGCTTAGGGTCGCATTCATTCCCCGATCGTCAAATGAAGCAGCGCACACCTTGGCTCATTGGGCATTCACTGAAAATCATTGTATTTATTTTTATGACGAATGTCCATCTTGTATTGAAAGCATTGTAATTCTTGACGCTATTAATGGATGACGGGGGTAGGTACTCTTTTCCTCCTTAGGATTTAGAGGAAGTTTTTAACGAGGCCTACTTACCTTTTTTCTTTAAAAAAACGGTAATTGGTGGAAATTTAATATAAGTCTTTTTGTGACTCTAATTATAAGCATTTCATATTCCTATTTAAGCATTAACTTTATTGATAACATTTTAGAGAATAAATACGAAAACATTAATCGAATTAAACTCGATCGACATAATTTGATATTGACTCTAAATCTGTACTATATATTATATGAGTATCGACATATATGATGCGTGTCCTACAATTCCATTTATATACACACAAGGCGTTGTTAGGTGTACCTACATAAATGCTCTCAACCAAATATCACATTTTCTTTCATTAATTAGTAACATTTAATCTAATTCTTGCCTTGCACACAAATAATCAAGTTTCTTGTCATACAGCTTCTTTTAGGACAATCGACCCTCATGGTGGTTGAGACTATAGCATTCAAAGATAATCATTAACATCGGAGACCAGCCCAGAGTAGTTTGTGTTACGGACGGATTGACAAGTAGACAAACAATTTAAACT
Source organism: Hibiscus tridactylites (assembly GCA_958450335.1). NCBI lineage: Eukaryota > Viridiplantae > Streptophyta > Magnoliopsida > Malvales > Malvaceae > Hibiscus > Hibiscus tridactylites. The sequence goes on from OY288280.1 coordinate 81,041,936, forward strand.
TGTTTTTGCAGCAAAAGAATATATTGAATTTTGGCCTTTAATTTCCATTGCCGTCAACTGAAGTCTTCTGTTAAATGCCTCAAACTTCCACGTCAAAACAATACTATAACTATTCGTGTATACAATAGGTAAATGTAGAATAATATTATATCAATAACGATTTTAATAATTTCTGAAAATTAAATTAATATTTCATATATATAATTGTGAAAAATCATAGATCTGATGAAAATTCAGATGTAAATGCAAATTCTGAGAGGAATAAGCATCAAATAAATTTTGTGGTGTAAATATTGTACAGAGTAACGTGTAGTTCTTCAATCAATGTCTGATCATACAAATGATATGCCATAAAGCTATGAAGGCATAAATTATATGGGAAAACATCTCAATAATGTGTTCCTACAAAATGAAATTAACAAAAATATTCATGATCGGTAAAGGACAGAAAAACAATCACAAATTCTAATCCATCAAATTATTTTGCCTTGGATCTGTAATATTTATCTTCCAATACTCATCTTGGAACCCTTCCTTTGCAGCCATTTTCCTATCCCAGTCCAAGTCATTCTTTCTTTGCTTCGTCAACCTGCATTGCTGCTGCAACTTCTCATCCATGGCGTCATGGAACTTCCACCATCTTAGTTGTGCCACATTGCTGGCGTAAACACGTTGGTCCCCTATGTCCCAGTTACAATCATAATCCCTGTAACAATGCCAAGGCTTCAACCCCAAGTAGTGAATCGAGTAAACTTTCGGTGGCTCCGCTGAAAAAAGCTGGCTCTTTAAACCAGTTTCAATCGTGCTGTTGGCCCAAAAGTTCTTGAGAAAGTTCACTCTCCTCGGCAAACGATGCCACCAAACGAACACTTCATTTAGAAAACCCTGGTCCCCTCCATTGTACGAGAATATCTCCTTACGTTTGTTCATTAAAAGCTTGAACGTGCAATTCGATGGCTCGATCACCATAATACCCGAATTGAAAATCCAAATGTCGTTCCCCGTGGCAGTCATTTGAGGGAAATGGAAAAGGAGATCAAGGTTTTTTAACACAAGAATGTCTGCATCAATGAATATGACCTTGTCATAATCCGTCATCTGCCACAGCCGGAACTTGCTATAGTTGTATTCGTTGTAGGAGTCTTTTTCGGCTCGAGGGTTTCGGATTCGCTTGATGAAGCGCAGTTGCCACCCGGCCGCCTTCAGGGCATCGCGCTTCGGCTCGGTGATGGACCGGTCTAGGAGAAGGACCAGGTCGCGGTTGGTACCGGCTTTTAGGAGACTTTGGGCAAGGGTTATGGCTCCACAAACGTATGATTCGGAAGAATGGAGGACTGTGGCATAGGCTTCACGCTTGGGGGTACTTGTTGCCTGCTGGATTTCGGAGGCATCAAACACTTCATCGTTTCCTGAATTAATGAAAAATTAATGGAATTTCAGTCACTTTTGGGTGCTTAATTATCACCAAACTGGACTAATTAGTGCTGATAAAATTGATTGCTGCAAGTGAAGGTGGGTAACATTGCTTGCAAATAAAGAAAAATAATGATGATATATCGATTTTTGACTCAGTTTTGATGTGGAACGTTGAACTAAAGAGTTAATGCATGTGAAGAAAATTGTTAAATTTACAATGATGAGATATGAAAGTTACAAAAATCAGTTGGGAGAGGTCCCCATTGACTTTTAGTTGACCAAACTGATGCCCAAGTCATAACTAATGAAAACAATTAGTAGAACATTTAATTTATTTATTTATTTGTAATTATTTTTTTTTCTCTAGGAGACGTTGTGGAGCCAAAGACAACAAAAGTATAACAACTACATCTTAGACTTTGTCAGCAAGCAAAATCAATCTACTTGGAAGTTGGTCATCATTTAACATCAATAAAGCTAGCTACTCTTTTATAATAATTCCATACTATTTTTTCTCTTTCATTCTTTCGTTTAAAATTGCCTATTTTTTATCTTCAACCACTTTCAGAAAGCTCAGTTAAGTGAAGAAAATTTCATGTAAAAGAGTTGTTAATTAGTAACTTTGTTTTATGTGGTAAGAAAGCTAAAATAACTCATCTTATTAGAAAGCGCCTGTAGCTCAGTGGATAGAGCGTCTGTTTCCTAAGCAGAAAGTCATAGGTTCGACCCCTATCTGGCGCGATGACTGTTTTAATGTTTTTTTTCTTCGCAATGAAAATGTAGGAATTAAAATGATACATACCTCGTCCCCATAATGGGAGGGCCAGATTGCAGGAACCAATAGGCAAAGAAACCTTTTGTTCTAATCTTGCTGTTTCGGGTTCATAGTACCACCACTCATCTTCCTGTTTCACCAAATCATTGCATCGAAACACCTCCAACATCGGCCTGCACTTACTCAGGAACACCACTTTAGTCCTCATGTTCCAATCTCTTTTCCCATTTTTCACCGCCAGGTTTGCCGCTATCAGGTGAACCTGCAGCCTGAACACGTCCCTAGCCCACCCGTCCACAGGGTACTGACACGGCAGTTTCGCCACTATCAAGTCCATGTCATCATATTGGCTGAAGTCCGGCATAGGCAACTCAGGGCACATTGCCCCCTCCATTTCTTCCTCTTCATCAATCCATTCGGGGAACAAATCCCGCCATTCGAAAACCTCCGAGACTCGCTCGAAACGGACCGCCACCGTCTCCCCATGTTTCTCCCATTCACTATAATCCACATCCTCGAAGTTTAACATCCCAATCTTAATACCTCCTCCAATCTCATCAATGAAACTCGGCACATCCAACATTGTCAAGTTCCTCTTTATCTTCGGTTCCACGGCTTCAGTTTCTTCCACGACTGCCTTCATCTGCACCCTTTTCTCCACCTACAACAACCGGTATGAAAATCAGACATCAACAGATAAAATGATATAAACAAAAACGAAGCCAATATTGAATTTGAGTCAGCTCACCTTACCTTGTGATGGCACTCACGCAAAGAGCATCTAACAAGCGATGCTGCATTCTGGAAATAGATTGAAGAAGATGGGCGCAGGAGAAGAGATGTATAGATAACCAGAAAGAATGCAAGCAAAACCAGGTTGATTCTAATAACGAAAGCCTTTGAAGGTGCTGCCTTTATGATCTTTTGAACAACAAACCGCAACTCACCCATCCTTAAGCTAAGCTAATGTGTCCTACCTCAATGCAACCTCAGCTCCTCAATATATAGATGTATGTAACTATGTATACATAATTGTTATAATTAATTATTATAACAACTTCGTTTATTGTTTAATAAATTAATATGATTTTTTTAGAGTAAAACACAAAAGAAGTCGGACCATTTAAAAACCTCCATCTGTCGTTTCCTTTGTATTGGGTTTCCTTATTAATTAAAGCTTATAGTTTACTTCTATCTCAGTCCCAATCCCATGCTGTTGAAGACAACTTTCCTCTATCTTTCCAACATACCCCTCCTCATTACAATAAACTACAAACTTGTACACCAATTCTTTTTTTTGGTATGGCTTGACCCTTGAATTTGGTATTTTTTTAATTTAATATTTAAACCTTTTTTACAATTTGGTATCTAAACCTAAATGAAAATTTGTATGATTTGGCATTTTAATAACTAATCAAATTGCTTAAATAGCATTCATCGATCATGTGTCAGAATCTGATTGGTTGTTAAAATGCCATGTCAAACATCGTATATTAAAATGGATCAGAAAATCAGGTTACAACTGAAAAAAAATGCTAAACCAGTGATGAATTTGTATATTAAAACTTTTATGTAAAAACTTATCAAATTTTCACTTTAGATTTCCAGATTTCAGACAAAGGTACATAATTGAAATTCATTTTTCCATGTAAAGAATTGTAGGTAAATATTACCTATCATATGTATGTTATAAAGCTTAATGTTATGTAACAGGTTGAGTCCAAATTCATTGCCTCAAACCAAAAGAAAGGGCATAAAATCATACAGATAAATGATAATCGACCTCGCCAATAATGATAAGATTAAAAGGCTTCCCAACTTTTCCGGGCCGCTTAATTTGTCAACATTTTTAGGTACGAAAAGTTTTAAATGGAGCATATTATTGAACATTGTGAGAATAAATACAAGGCTAAATGTGATATTTTCATGAAATGTTTAGGTGAATAATAATTTTAGCAGGGGCAGGCCTTCCAAGTTCCAACAACTATTTGGTTGCCCCGTCAACTTCTTACTTACATGATACTATATTAAATGTAAACACGAAAAAGAAAAAGAATGCTACCAATTTTAAGTTGCAAATCCATTAAATTATTATAAATTTTATATTAATATAAAATGATTTATTTTATACATGATGTAGTGGTGTTCCGTCTAGTTTGGTTATCGGTATTATCAGAATTCACCCGAAATCATTACAAACTAGACGACCAAAGCCAAAATGTAAGGGGAACTGTCAAAATTCGGAAGCAAATGTCAGCTTGTTCATCATTACAAACTGGGATTTGGATTTTGGAGTATAATATAAATTTATTTGAAAAAGAAAGAAACAATCGAAGCTTGCTTTTAAGCTAAAAGATGACGCACCAAACATCTAGATTCCAGAATGCTCGAAAATCCTACAATATTAGGCCAATATGCTATTTGCCCTATGAACATAATAAATCATACGATTTCAACCTTTTTGTCCAACTCGGTACGGCTATTTAGACAAACACAATTCTATACGTATAGGGTAATTAATAATTATACAATGCATCAGCCGAAAACAAAAGGTTTCCACGAACGTTTTTATGGTAGAAATTAGGGATCCGTTTAAGACTATAGGTTTAGGAATATAGAATTTAAGAGTTGTGATTAAAATTTAATGTTTAAGGTTAAATTTGGAATTTAGAAGTTAATGTTTAGGGTAATATGGTTAGAAATTTATGTTTTAACCTATAATACAAAATTTCTAACCATAAACTTTAAATTATAAACCACTAAACATAAATCTCTAAATTTTGAACTAAATCCTTAAACACTAAAACTAGAATATTTATAATCTTTATTTTTATTTTTACTGCATAGAATATTTTCTCATATATATAAATCCCAAGTTTTCGTCCTCGGTTCCTTGGATTTGGACAAAGCATCAAACTTTTGCAAAAACTATAAATTAACTCTTCTTTTATGCTTCTTAAAGGCTTGATTACGCGTCTGCATGTTTTAATTAAGTCCCATGTTTTATATATTTGCAAAGCCCTGAAGCACGACACGACGGTATAAATATGAGAACCCTTCAAGCACTTGTAAACTGGGAAGCAAAACATTGTGTTCGGACCAGAACAGACAAGCAGGTTTTGATTATCGGAAATGGCAATTAAAACTCGTAACTACTCCGTTGACGGTAAGCGGGAGATGACTGTTGATGAGTTCACTAGATGGTTGAAGAGATTTGATGAAGATAACGATGGAAGGATAAGCAAAGACGAGCTTGCTGCCGCTTTAAGAGCCTCGGGGAAATGGTTTGCTAGCATGAAGAGTAAGCAGGGAATTCGATCTGTGGATGTCGATGGCAACGGCTTTATTGACGACAATGAGATCAAAAACCTAGTACAGTTTGCAGAGCAACACTTGAATGTTAGGATTTTGTTTTTGTGAAGTGTTTGATTCGAGTCCACGTCCTCTTCTTGTATGATATGGTCATCCATATGTTAATAATCCACAAAACCATTGGGTTTCTATCCGCTCCTGAACATGAGATAAAAGATTGCAGATTCTAATATTAGATTCAGCGTCTTCTCTCCTTGAAAGTTTTTAACAAAAGTCTACACTTTATAAAAATATGTCCAACTCGAATCACATGGATTCACTGTACAGAATTAAATATCAAATACAACTGAGATGCATCACCCTTTATTTCTATGCAAGTTAACTCGCTTTGGACAACAAGAGTCTGCCAGTTCTGCATATTCAAGACCATGGTGGAAGTTCTTGCAAACAGACATGGGTCTAACAAACCTGTAATTTTCCCGCGCAATCCCGTGATAGAAAGTCAGAAAAATAGATGCACTGAAACTTCATCGGTGCTAGCTAGATGGATCTTGGAAAGTGCAGGCAAAGCGGTGCAAGCCTCTACTACTATATGTCTAATATTGATTGCCCTATGGTGTTAACGGTTAAATAAACTTCAACTCAAGTTCCAAGCAGGTCCTAGTATGTTAATGGACGCAATTCATTTCAGATAACTACCCAACGGTCTATCTTGAGTTTTTTTTTAACAAAATTTGAAACTAACATCGAAATTTACCTGTACAGCACCAAAAGGAAAGCAGGCATCGTAAGTCTATCTTGGTATCCGAATGCTCAAGCAATATTATTCTAGCTGACAACTTCATATATTGATGAAAGGAGGTGGTAGTTTCCAGAAATTCCATGAGTTAAAACCCTCCTGTAATTAATAGAAATAAATTAAGATGCAGAGCAAAATAAATAAAATGAAACACCCTAAAATGAATTAAACTAAAAACATGAGAATTTAGACATAATATATTCTCAGTAAGATGCCTAGTCAGGCATGCTAGATGTCACCTAAATGAAGAATGGAAAATCTAAAAGAAAGCAGGGAACAATCGGGTCTCTTTTCGCACACACAAAAAAAAAACATATACAAAAACTCAGCCTAATCACCGTCACATCCATGTTTACCAACAGAAGTATCCACAAAAGGCTCCGATTGGGAAATAAGCTCCATAATGTGGGTTATCAATGGAAAAGAAAAGATAACAAAACCTGCTCCGCAGAGGCCATGGGCGGAAACATGGCATGAACAAGATCATGAAGGGAACTATAAGATTTGTCAACACAGTGATTCATAGCTACCTCACCCTGCAAACTTGAAACCGTTAGAAAAGAAGTTTGGGGTGGTAACCTTGGAAGCATTTGGTCACCTTTCTTTAAGCATGAGATCCTTAGATTACCTTTGGATTAATAATGAAGATTTTTCCTTTTGGGATTCCAACCTTAAGATAGCTGATTTCATCAGTATCTCTATTCCCAAAACCAGCATAGAATGGATTGCAATCAGGTGGAAACAATGCTTTGATATCCTATAAGTCAAATGATTAAAAAAACTTTTTAGTTTTTAATCTATAATGAATTTAAGATAAAACTTCTTGTGCATAATATTAAGATCGATTGCAACCATAAGGAATGTAGCTCAAGAGTTGTAATTATATAAATTTGTTTCATAACTTCATGATTCAAATCTAATTTTGTTGAGAAGTTCAATAACGTAGAACATCCCTCAAAACACTGTAAATTTCTCTCAGACTTGCATGCAACCTATCCTACTGATTTGAATTACAAACCATTTGGATGTATACAAAAACTTGAAATGCTAGAAGATTTAACAGTAAAAATAACATATCAGAAGCTAATATGTTGGCGCAGAGAACTAACCTCTAAGCACGCGATCTTGAACTCATGGGGAGCTCTTCTAATGACTGAGAAATATATAGGGTGTTTAAGAATAAATACTGTGGATTAGAGATATCTTTTGGGGTGAGAGACAAAGAAACAGATAGAAAAAGATATATAGAAAACTCTAATATGATTGAAGGGGTTAAAAGCACATGCTCCAAATCAGAAACAATAACATCTTAACTACTTAACCTTCAATTTAATTAAGTTTCAAAGTGATCATGAATGGGAAGTTTTTAATTTCCTAAGCAAAAGGCACATATGAGGAAACAGAAACAAAATAAAATAGAACAACCTTTCATATTTATAGCAGTTCAAAGTGCCAATACAACTAAAACTTTGATTTTTAGGTTGTAAATTGTAATGGTAATTATGGTATGTCTCATGCATCAATTTAAAAGGTACAACTATGATTACTTATCTTAGTTATTGAAGAAATGTCTTAAATATCTCAAGGGGTTAAACATAATTGTTTTGCCTTATCCTGCAGAGAATTGGCAATTTAGAAGCTCGTATGCCACACAATTTTTTAATTTAATGTATTAAAATAACATAACTAATGTCCTAATTGACTATGAAGGCATAATGCATGCAAGTGTGCAACAAAAGCCAAACAATAATAGAAGTTAAAATGGTATACATTGAATAAGAAAAGCAAGCCTATCAGTCACATATCTCACACATGAAAGCAACCCCAGAAAACAGTTTAATTAAGTCCCGGAAATGTAAACAATTACCTTCTCTATATAGGGATGGAAAAAGCCCGTCAGGGGAAATAACAATCGGCCCATCTGGTAAAGCCTTACCATCCTACAGGCATTAAGATATGTTCAGTAAACAGTTCCACATTTTTATGAGCAATGGTGGTAAGCTAACTAAAGAAAACGAACAATAGAAACATGAATTTGTTTCAACTTGACTCCCATTTTACTGTTCAATATAAGAAAAAATTTTAACTAGCATAGTTCACCTGCTTAAGGTTGACTAAAAATTTCCTAGTGATATATGCCTGGGATATCGCACGTGCACTAAGAAAAAGCAACTGATACCCATTTTCCTGCAAGATAGAAGAAGAATTTTTATGCATTGAATATATTAATAGTGTTATTCGTATTCATGCATTAGAGTCTCTGTAAAATATAGAAAAGTTTTTCTTTCTACCATCTGAAATAAGACCATGATTGTATGCAAGGGCCTTAGTTGAAACACACATGGTTTACAAACCAAAAGTTTATTCTGGTTGTGAAAGTATCATGAGCTGAAAATTTAAGATTACCCAACCTTAATAGCTGAAAATAAATGTGCAACGCCACTTTGCGACCAATCTACCCCAACCATAGGCATGAACTGACCCAGAACATCTGATCTGTATCAATAAAATAGAATTAGGGAAGCCAAAAATGACCGGAAATGAAACCTCAGTCAGCAGCAATTAAGAACTTAATAAAGAACCAGATTATAAAAGAAAACTAGAACAATCAGGGTTATCTAATGCTAGCTGTCTCCAATAACTTGTGGGTCAAGAGTAGAACTATGAAAAGAAGAAAAAAAATTGAGGAAAGGACAAACATGAATTTTGAGCCTAAGAGCAAGATTTGAAGACAAAACATAATATACTCAAGTTATCCAAAGGTTAATGCTAATGCTGCATATTGTAATGAATAAAAAGCATTGAATGAAACATAGAACTACGGAGAAAATGTCAGCAATCAAATCTCAAACTCCTAGCAAGTACATTTCCAGTGACTGAAATACCAAACATATGGACAGCCTGAAGTATAAACCATGGCCAATTTCTCGGGCCATCAAAATATAGCAATCTGAATATTGTTTTATTTTTTTTCCTGATATACCTTACAACCAAATGATCAAATCATTCTCTGTTTCACCCTAATAAACAGATTACCGTCCATATCAATGTTTTCTTATTTCCATTGCATGAGTGTGTTTATCATGGAATCAGTGTAGAACTCAGCCCATTGATGGAATGACTCAATTTGGATGGAGATTGCCAACATAAATCAACTGCAAACAAGCTTTGGTTCCAAGGCTGAGCAACACCTCACAAAGCCAGTGAAATTTAATCCTCAACTTAGTCTTATACCCATTATAACATGAAGAATGTGGTGAATATCATTGATGAGATGTGGCTGACGTTTAATTATCAACTTTTGACATACACATGAACTTTAACCAGTACTCAATCTAAACCATAAAGTGGCATAACAAGGTGCTCTGGATCAACGGAACTCAGAAACATCCTTCCTTACCTTGTAATTGTCCCATCAACATCTGAGATTACTATACGAGTGTTCCATTTCCACAAATGTATTCTGGCATCAACCTGTTTGGTACATGATTTTGAGTGAGCACATCCAGACTACAACCGATAAATCAGAAACGACCTTAACAACAAAAAACTAAATAGTATTTCAGAATGAACATTTAACTTCAAGTAAGGATTTAGCCGAAAAGAAAAGACCTGCTGCTTCCCAAGCATATTGGTCGAAAACGTGAAGGTTATATGATTCATCCCTTCCTTTAAATTCAACGATGCCAGTTGTTCAGAGGTTGGAGTGATTGCCCTGATCACCTTCTTTACCTGCTTGGGTTTAAGCACATTTCTATCATGGCCACTAGCAACAGTACCATCTACAGCATTCTCAGCATCCAAACCTCTGGTATCAGCTGGAGCCAGAAGCACAGCCTTACCAGATCTTGATCTTCTCATAGAAAAAGGCCAAAGCCTCCAGCTTCCGCTACGGGAGACTATGGCTTTTGATGGATCCCCTTCAATGGATTTTTCCGCTCGGTCAACAGGTATCATGCCTTTGGGTTCAAATATTTCTTCACTTCCAAATGTAACCCTCCCTAAAAGAATAGGGGCTGCTTCATCCCATGGAATGTAGCGGTCACCAATTCGAACAACAAGCCTATCATTCTTCACAACAGCAGGACCTAAAGAAATAAGTTTCTTCCTATCCAGTTTTTCAGCATCAAATGCTTGACAGGCAGCTTCAGCCCCCATCCCTTCATGTAGCAAGTGTTTGCAAAGAGATATCTCTGCACAAAGCACAATACATACTTTCTACAGTTTACAGCCTAAAAAGCACCAGAAAGTGTATTTTTTCCACATTTAACTAAAATCATAACAAATAGTAAGTTAATTGTACTTCAGTACAATCCATGGATTTACCCATCACATCATGATAACCAAGTTCTCTTATTTATCAATGAAAGGAAAAAGAAGCAAAAAAGATAATCAAGTTCTCTTACCGATTGCAGGATTGTAAAGAGTATTTTTCAACTTCACTGAAGTCCCACTCTCCTCACAACTAGACTTTTCATGTGCTAATTGCTGTTCCTTATCAGCATCTGACCTTATACAGCTTGAGTCATCTTTCTTGATTGATGTCCACTTCATGGTTTCAGAACTAGAATCTAGGGAACGACTTAAAGGATGATGGTTGTTTACATCAAACTTGGCAAGAGGAGACCATATATTAGGAAGTGACTCCACCTGCCACCCATTCTTCTCACCAGCTACTCCATAATTTCTAGAAATACTAATAGGATTAGAGACTATCCTTGCTTTTTCAACAGAGATTTCCAGATTGGTTGATGAATTCTCTTGAACAAATTTGTCAGGATTTAAACAAGACTCGTTATTCACATTACATAAACCATTTACTTCTTCAGTTTCAGTACACATGGAGGGAAGATCTTTATTTACACATTTTGGTTTGTGGATTTTGAATGCATCAAGGTCAGTGAAAAGGAATTGCTCATCCTCTGAACTCTCTGATGGTGGAACACTTCTCTTTGGGTCACTATCACCATAAAAGTTCTGAGAATCGTCAACAGACTCCAAAGAAGGATGAACAACATCCTTGACATTTTTCCCATTTTCAACATGATCACCTAAGTCACTACCGGGGGAAGTAATGTGAATTCTATGTGACTTCATTTCTTCCAAACCAATTACAGAGTCGGCACCAACCAAGTAGGATTCTGACATGGTTAATGTCCCTGAAGAACCTAACTCCATATCCTCAGCTGGCTTGGAAAGGGTAACCTGATGAAAACCATCTAGTACATCAGTTCAGCAAGATTTTTGAATTATCACGAGAAAGCTATTCGAAGAAAAACTTAAGTTCAACATCATTTCTAGAGTAGTTCAAAGCAGTTTTGTTGTCTTCAAAAGTGTAAGGCATTATCGATATCCTTAAAAGTAAAGTAATTTGTTTAAAATGTCTTCTGCAACTAAACAGAACATTATTTATGAGAGCTCACCTCTGGCACTGGCTCAGTTTTTGTAAGCAGTGTTTCAGCTTGAACATGCGCTTCACCATTTCCTATATCAGAAAGGCACAGTGTTTCAAGAGTTTTCTCACTAGAACCAACCAATGTTATTACTGAGCTCTCTGACATTTTGCCGAAAACAAAACTTTGAAGACTGTCTGAAAAATTCTCATTACCAGCCAGCACTTCCTCAAACTGCTCCTCAAAAGTTTGAAGACTGTCTGAAACATTCTCATTCCCTGACCCTGATACGGCACCAGTCACATTCTCATCATGATCCAAATTCCTGATACTATTATCCATAGCTCCTGATATATTGGCTACTACTTTGCATTTATTTTCCATAAAACCTTCACCTAACAAGGAGGTTTCAACAATTTGTTGCTCGGCGCTTACACAAGACACTTGTAAGCTAGCTTCCTCAACAGAACACTCTAGTTTATCAAAGCCAGAAGAACAGCTGACCTTTTGCTTGTTGCAGCACTCCGTTTTGTCTAGTAATGTCTGCCGATCAACACGATTTTCCTCCTTATCATGTACATAAGTCTGAAACAGGTTTTCTTCATCATTCTGCATCCCCCTTCCAGAACCTTTATTGTCCAATACATCGTTTGTAGAAGAAAACCGTGCACCATTTTTATTTGATCTATTAGAGGCAAGATTGGTAGACCACTTCACCTCCAGCAGCTCAGCAGCAAGCTCAGCACGCTCCAATGAATCCGATCTCATTACACCAGTACCACCAGCACCCTCCTGGTAACTATCCTCCTTTATTGACCTCTGTCCGAAAACACGCCCAAATATTCCTTGCCGCCGGGAACTGGTCCTAGCCACAAGCTTCCCATTGCTCATATCAACTTGAGCCACTGAATTCGACTCATCAACATCATAACTACAACTCTTGGACTTCACTGCCTTTCTATTACCAGACAACGATTCATCTGTCTCATCCCCAGAAGACAAAGGAAATGATACAGCATCAGTTTCACTTTCTTCAATATCCATCTCCCTGAGAAAATATGCTTCCCCTTTATGATCAAGAAACATGTTGAAATTCGCCTCGATGCCATTTACAGTGATGCTTACCGCCTTTTCCTTTTCCCTCGTCTTTAAAACCCCTTGAAATTTACCGAACCGGACATACCAAGGCGAGGATTTGAAGCTCCCATCGGGTTGCTCCACTACAATTATATCCACTGCGCCGCCAAAAGGATGAAAGGGGCCAGAAACACTATACACACCGCGGGAGATATAGCTACCTAGCCTGCCCACAGCATACATACTCGTTTCCTTGAAATTCTAAGATCACCCAGACCTCAAAAACTTGAAATTCCCATCATAATCTACTGAAAAAGTGTAGAACTTTCAATTTTGCAAAAACCCATATAAACGAGTCTCAACTTTCAAAACATAATTAAAGAACTCCAATCAATCAAGAGAGAAAACCTCGCTAGTTGTAAATGAAGAAAGCAAAACGTAGACACAACGTATAAATTTGGGAATTGTTCAATGCAAAGGAATTCGAAATTAAAGAAACAAACAATAAAAGAATTAGTCAAACCAAACAAGATAGATATGCATCTATATATAACAGAGCCAAAAAAAAAAAAGAGAAACAGTCACTGTCTCTTGCGTTCTTTTGTGTGTTCCTCAGTTGTAAATTAAACGCAAGTAAAAAAGAGACGTGACCAACCAAACCAATCCAAAAAAGAAAAGAAAAAATCCCAAACAGCCAAGACGAGAACGGTAGTTGACGTGAATCAAAGCATATTCGCATCCATCAAATGCTACGTCATTATTAGAAATTCCAATTTGCAATAAATAGAAAAAAATAATGTATGTCTTTCTAGTTTGGTGTACAGAGACTAAAGCGTATTGTTCACATATATGGGCAAAAATATTCGATCCGATTGAGCCGACCCGATGACCTGAACTTAAAAATATTGGATAATAAAATTACCCGACAAGTTCGGGTACACGACCCGAAAATTTTCCTAGACACGGGCCAGGATTTTTAAGTTACCGGATACATGACCCGATAATATTTAATATATATTTTTTTATACTTTCAATTATATTTTTATTTTAAGTTTCTTAATATTTTTACTCTAAAATTAAATTCAAATCCCTAAATTCTTTTTATGTTTGTATTATATACTTTTAAGTTTTAAGTTTAAAATATTTTAAAAATATTTTTATGTTTAATATGTGATTTTTTAAAAAAAATAAAAATAAAAATATATATATATACAAGTACCCGGTATCTAATTATCGGGTTACTCAAAAAGACGGATACCCAAAACCTGAATAACTGACAATTCTCACCCCCTACGTGTTGCAGTAGTTTCTGTCTTTCTAGTAGGACCAAACAACGATGAACACAAAAACATCGAACGTAAAACAAGTCTGTCTGAATGTATTCATGGACATGAGCGAGGATAAGATTATATTGTTTGTTTCTCTTTTGATAAAAAAAAAAAAAAAAAACTATTACTCGTGACTTATTTGTATATTGTTTGTTTATTAAATAAAATAAAAATAATTTATCTTATATATTGGTACAAACATCTTAGTTTTAGAGTTTAAGGTCTTAATTTATGGTGTAGGGTTTATGGGTTTAGAATTTAAAGATTATAGTTATAATTTAGAGTTTAAGCTTATAATTCAGAGTTTATAAAGTTAAAATCTAAATCCTAACTATATCACCCTAAAAACAAAACCAAATTTTAAACATGAACCTTAAATTCTAACCAATATCCCTAAATTTTAAATTCCTACACTTAAACCCCTAAAACTTACACCCTAAACTAAGACCTTAACCCTTAAAACTAAGGCGATTGTAGAAACTGTCACGGCTACTGTATAGGTTATAAATCTATATAGAAATAATAAATAAAACTTTATGCACGTCTCTTAAACAATGTTAAAACATGAATAAAAATCATTGCCCCTTTTCGATGCCTCGCTTCAACACTAAAAAAAATAGTACAAAAATAAATTTTAAGCCTTAACCTTAAATTTTAAATCTTAAACCTTACGCCCTATACCTAAAAAAAAATACACCCTATCCTAAATTTTAAACTTTGACCGTAACTCCTAACCTAAAATATAATTAGAGGTACCGAAAAAGAAAAAAAGAAGAGGAATTCCATCCTTAAAACATAAGAGCATTGCATTGATATTTATGTTATACAAAAGGGATTGGAAAGTCTGATCTTAAAGAAGATATATGGGTAGCCCAACCCAGGCACAGGAATTCACCCTTGGTGGTGACAAGGAATTCACTTCCAAATTCCAATACAACCTAAATCAATCCATTATATGATGAACTGATTGTGTTTTCATGTCAAGTGTCAACTGATATGTTTCAAAAACTGCGGTTGGCAGCTAGTTGTTATTATCTGACGAACGGGGGCTTGCAATTTGATGTTTTTGGAACTTTATTCCAACCGCTATATGCTAAAAATGTGTCATTTCTTCTAATGTATTTCTATCTTTCTGAAAGAAAAAAAACTTCAAGAGAAAACACAAACACAATGACAAAATTACTTGTTTATGATCTTTAGAAATATTCAAGTACAAGAAGAAAAGAAGGAAAAGATGAAGAATGATAATTTGTTTTTACAAGATCTTTGCAAGTACGGAATTTTCCTGTTGGTCCAATGAAACGGACATATCATATCTCTCAATGTCTATGGAGTTTTTTTTCCTTTGCTCTCATTTGTTTTCATCTTTCTTGTTGAATGAACTTTGCATCACTGCTACTATTTTCTCCAAGTTTTATGTTCATTGTGTGTTACAGTAACTTTCTTCTGGAATGCTTGAAATGAAACAATCCAAATATAGTGTAGGCATCACCTTTTTGTGGGGCATCTTTGTTTTTCATGCTGGTTGAGAAAAGGGAATTCCCATTTCAGATATAATCATACCATATCTAAAATCTCAGCCAATAAAATATTAGTTTTAACTTGTTTCAGCAATGCAAGCATGTGCACACATAGTTCAAAAAGTAGTATCTAGAGGCTGCAAGATCTTCTGCCTTTATAGACTCTGTAGCTTTATGCCTTTATCCTGATGATGAGCAGCTTTATGTTATCACCAAGGTCCAAAGATGGCCCTGGAAAAGAGGGGGGAAACCAAGACAATTACAACCCATCATCATCCTCATTATTATGGTCTTGGCTTCTTAATCTTAAATCTGTGGCACTCAAATGAATCATGTCTTTGACATTAAGGTCCCGGCTACACTGTTGAACTTGAAACCATATGCACTTAGTTGTGTGCTTGATGCTTTTGGAGAAATTTATACACAATCCCACAGCTCTTTTTGAGACCCCCCATGGATGCCACTTCATATTTTAGGGCACCTACCACCAGAAATGGTATTTTGTCCCTTTTCTCTTGTACGGACTGAAGGTTTTAAAACCCACTGTGCTCTTCTATTTAGCTTTACTCAACTCCCTCCCTCTACTCAAACTTTTTCCTTTTGATTCATGGGAAAATGCTGAGGTTTACCACGATTTAGCATTTCAATAGGAACAAGCAGAGGATACCAATAACCACACTGTTTGAATTCATGAAAACCAGGGATATTTCATATTAAATGAATATCAAGAATATTCAAAATACATCATATTTGACATTCTGGAATTTGACAACTTTAACTATTAATTTAATGCAATCTTTGACACTCTAATTATGTTTATTTTCGTCAAACTATGACATACTCTGCACAGTAAAAGGCAATACAAGCATCAGTTTTCATTTTAAGATGTTGAAATTTATCAAAGCAATCATCATTTTTATCTTCGAACTAATCCCGTACTGGTACTCCTTTATGATATTTACCATTTTATACACAGGAAAATGTAACTTATATATGTGCAGTAAAAAAGAAAAGAAGATAAGGTAAAATAACTTATACTACAAGTTAATAAATAGGAAAGGAAGAAAATCAAAAGTAGGCCTAGCATTTAAATTTGTCTTCCCCTTTAATGGAATTCTTGCAATGAGAAATCGCAGCTTGAATTGCAGCCTGCAACTCTTCCATGGTGCTGTCACTGGTTGAAGAAGAGTAGCCTGTGGTTGCAACAAGAAGACCACTGTTCGAAGGCGATGTCCTCATCGAAGCCGGCGCAGAATAGAAATCTCCTCTCCTTGCTCTCAACTCTTTGTCTTTGTTTCTCCAACTTAAATTGCCTGAAAATGAGTGAGATTGCGTATGGACATGGCGTTTCTCTCTCCTTCCTCTGAAGAACAATAATGGCCGAACCATCCTCACGTACCTCTTCAAAACACGTCTCAAGTCGAATCTAATCTTCGTCTTATTGTGCTTCTCTTTTTCTTCTGTTTCTCTAACGCCACTCCCTTTGTGGTGGTGCCACCTTGTTAAACCAGATAAGGAGAAAGATTTGGACTTGGGCCTTCCTTTGGCTTCATCAACGTTGTGGCTTTGATGAAAGTTACCAACTTTGCCATTCCCATGGTTCTTGTTGTTGCTTCTGATATTGCTGTCGCTTTTGCTTCTACAATTGGTGCTGCTGGGCTTATCAGGTTTCGGTTCATCCAACAACTCTCTTACGGGAACGTTGCATCCATCCAGTGAATTGGTAGAGCAACGTGGAGACACCGGGAGATGAGAAATGAGGTGGAGAGGGAGCAAATGACCATGGAAAAAAATGTCATCTGCTGGTGCCAAATCGATAGCTGGTGAAGGTGGGGTTTTGGTTTTACCAGGGACAGTGTTGGAGGAAGCGTGGAGAGAGACGACCGTGAAGGAGAATTCATGCGAAGGAGATGAAGATGCTGAAGGAGGTGAAGCTGGGGATTGCTTATCTGCTGACCCTTCTTCTTGCTTTATGTCTGCAACTTTCTCCCTGGCTTTTTGCTGATGATAACCATTCATGATTGTAATTAAGCTAACTCCAGAATATCTGATTCAGTATCTGGAATGAAATGAAATGATTTTTTCTCTGTTGTGGTGGTTTGCTTGTTAGAGAGAGAAAGAGAGATTGTAAATGGGACATATATTTGGCTACTTTTATGCATTATTCTTCAATAGATAGAAAGGGTAGTGGCGGTGGCCATTGGGGCACTTTGGAGATGAGGTGAGATTGAAATATTTTAGCAGATTAAGCATCAAAAAGGGTTGGTGGGTCCTTGTCAAATCCAACAACTGATGCAAAGAAATTTAGATCACAAAAATCCAAAAGTTCCCAAAACAGGATGATGGAATGGCAAAGCAAAAACTTTTATTCTCCATATGTGAGTTGCTCTGCCAATAAGACGGGGGAGGGGACAGTGTACACGCAGAAATATGAGCGTGGGGAATCTTAGAAAGTTGGGATTGGAATGAAAAACACTGTTGTCCTTTTATTTTTTTTACCGGGAATAACCTATCCTCTCTTTTTGCACGCAAGTTAACCATGAGGAGAAAAAGACTAGGTTTTTTAAGATTTCATTCAAGTATATTGTCATTGTGTAAAACGAGGTTTCAACAATGTTCACCTGTCATCTTGACCTGGAAATGATGTCACTGAGAGGTTTTTGCTGAGTCCTCATTTCTTCTCCCGTGGAGTTCAATACTGTTTCAAGCCCAGGCCAACTTCAACATACACCTTTTCTCTTTTTCTTAATCAGAATCGTATATGCATTTATACAAAATTTCTCTTCGAATGGACCGATTTGACATGCCGCATTCAATATTTATAAAACTGATTCTGAATTTTTTGACCATTATAACTATGGGTTAAAAGATTACTACTACTAATTGACAATGGCGTCATGGCAGTTGAAAATTGTTGAGGCAGAGATGTCGACCGCGCCATTAATGCTTGATCATGAACTACCAATCTGTGACAAGCAGAGCAGCATTGTTTGGGGGCAAAGGTTTTTATTCATCAGTCAATTTAAGAAGAAGAAGAAGAAGAAGACATGATCTCGTGACAGCAAGTTTGAAGCGTCCGATTAGGTGAGAATGAGATGGTTTGCAGACCCACACGCACGTGTACAAAGATGGTCCCTTCCAAAACCAGCAGCCCATGGGAGAATTTTTGTTCGTTTTCTTATAGGTCAACATCTCAATCATGGAGGCATGACAAACTCATCTTCGACATTCGCAATAATCTCATTCCATCACTCTAAGGATAACAATTAACTTTAAAATATCTCATAAACCCTCACGTTATAGAAAACTTCTGGTTAAATATTTTGTTTTTGGTTTTCTAGAAATTGGGCACTTGCCCTTATCGACAACTTGAAAGCGAGTTTCACGGGTATGTTTACTAGAGCCAAACACCCTACAGCAAAGCTGGCCCCAACTGCAAAACACGAACACGCAATTCCATTCGGGTGTTCAACATATCTATCCCCAGACACATCAAGTTCCAGCTACTAGTTATACTATCCTTATCATAAAAGATCAAGCCATATACAAATAAATTAAGCATACGTGTACGGTGTACTTCTGGCTAAACGTTTAATCAACCACAGCCACAGTGGAAAATAATATTGAAATAAGCAATAATGCATTGAATTGATTAAGAAATAATAGAATTATTGTCGAAGGAACTATTATCAACATGAACAAATTTCATTCAGCAAGCTAATCATGCCAAACTTCTGACATAAGTGTATCGAGTACTCAACAAATTTTCCCTATATATATTAAGCATTACACTTTTAAGTCCACTATCATCTAGTGTTAGTTTTATGAATTGGAGCGACTGGTATACAACGGGATGAAGACAGATGAACAAAGAATTACCTCTGAGGCATGCCACTACTGAATGCCGGAGCTATGAAAACTTCGGCATATCTTCTCCTTTTTTAATTTCAAGTCTTCTATACTCCAATTCAGAAGATCATAAGATCTAAATGAATCCTCAGTTGCAAGTGGACCAGAATGCTCCATGACCCCTAATAAGAAATTGAAGGAAAACTATAGTATATGATTGTGATATCATCCTGTTTACACCACTCTCCGAAACAATTGTTAGTCCCCATAAACGCCACAGTAGTTTGGGAGGTATAGCTAATCACTGTCACTATCATGTCTATCTGAAAACAGGGAAAACAAGAAAGATATTTAAAAAGCCTTCAAAGAGCTTGAGTAACATAAATTTGCAATGAACAAAGAGAGGAATATGAGAGTTTTTTCATTACTTCCTGACGGTCTTTTCCCTTCCATGGCTTCTTTCTTCTCCTGGCAACTAGTGCAAAGGAAAGGACCATCACAGGGACGTAACTTTAACGAATTAGATGTGCCAGCATGAATTGAAATACCCTCTCCGGGTTTCATCTCTAATTGACAGACTGCACACACGAACAGCTTAAACATGTTGCACACTGGATATTTTGTATCAAACCTGCATCCAACAGAAGGGTTCCTAATAAGATAAAACTTTAAAGTACTTAATAGTCTGACACACAAAGACCAAATTTCATCCCAACAAACAGAGAATTATCATATGCACAAACCTTTCTGAAAGCATAGCCGATCCCTCCTCAAAAAGTTCCTCCACCACATCTGGCTCCGTGTATTCTTTATCAGAATGAGAAGATGAAGACTTCTTGCAAAATATGGCCTTCAACTTACCTTTTACTGCTTTCTTTGGGGGTGGCAAAGGAGGAGGTGGCTTCTCTAGCGGTAAGATATCAACAACAATGCAGGTTGTATCATCTCGAAGACCCTTTGTTTGTACAGCTTCCTGTTCAGTGGAGACCAAGGAGTTAGAAGTCATTTAGAAACAAGACTGATACTAACATATTGCAAAACCAGAAGGGCATAATGCTCCCGGCACCAACGTTTGAAGACCATCGAGGCCCATCCGACCCATCAGACCTCAAGTAAGATTTTAATATTTTTATTTTTTAAATATATTTACAATACAAATTAATAAAAATATTTCTTAAAAAAACCCTTGTCCAGTGCCTACTCCAGATCAGGTCAGATTTACCAAGGTGCATGGGAAGCCTAGCCCTTGGACAAGTCAAGTGTTAGAACAAAAGTAATTCAGGAGTATACTTTCACAATCTGTGCAGCTGCAGCATCTGGCGGCATTCCGCGACAACATTCAAGAGCTACTTCAGCCGATAACACATCCCAAACACCATCACTAGAAATAATTAGCCTACCACCAGCTGTAGACAACTGCCGAAAATAAACCAGTAGGTCAAATAAACTATTAATAAGAACAATTAAAGAAAAGGTTTTCTAATTTCAGGGGGAGGTGTGTGGAACTAGCTTGGTCAAACATCTAGCACCTTTCCAAAGGAAACTGGTTAGGGTAAAAATTAAAAGAGGAAAAACCCAAGGCTAAAGAATTTCAATGCATGAGTATAGGACACACAAGGATACAAATTTAATGGCTCAACTATGTCCTTCAGCTAGCACAAATTCATAAAAGATATTCATTCCAAGTTCAAGGAAGTCTATTTCTTAGCAAAGTTGCAATGTGCGAGTATAGGACACATGAGGAAACAAAATTAATGACCAAACTGTCCTTCAGCTATCACGAATTCAGAAAATATATTGGTCCCAAGTTCAAGGAAGTCCGTTATAGCCAAGTATATAACCAATTTCTTAGCAAAGTTGCATAAGGAAAAATCAAATTTAAAAGGTGCTGTGAAAGGAAATGTACAGAAAACACTACTTAAGCACATAAGTTAACAAAAGAGAAAAAGATAAGCTAATAACAGACATCAAAGTGCATGCAGTTAGAATATGAAAGACAAACCTTTACTTGCTTTACATATGGAACAGGAACAATGTACTCCCCAACATCCATGTCACCAATAGAACGTGAAAGACACAAGCCTCCGGGCCAACATCTTAAAGGAACAATCTACAGAATAATGTTACCGGTCACCCACTATGATACATACAATGAATCAAACATGGTTCTATCCTTGACTGCAGGCACTGAAATTCTCTACGAAGAACCAATTTATCAGCATTTCAATACCATGTTTTTAAATCTGACTTGAGACAAGATTTATACAGAAAAAGATGTTGCCAATAACGATTGTTACAGCTATTGTTAATTAGTTTTACAGAGGATTCCTCTAATTCACATAAACTATCTTATACATTCTTCTTGGAACACTTCTACAGAGTCAAGTAAACTCTGAAACTAGCTTCTACTCCAAGTATTGCGTTAGCACATCCATTCACCTGAATATATCTTAAAAGGCATTAAGTTTCACTAATGGAGAGAAATGGATAAGAATCTAGAGAGTTTTTGTTAAAGCACTCAAAAACAAGACGCATAAATGTAATGGGAGAGGAGATACCTGTGCACCACCACCTGTATTTAACCGCCCAACCTCACCACCACTTGCTGTGATTCGGTCCCTCCTAAAATGATGAAAACAGAAAGTAAGATATCAATACATAGGGAAACTCTTAAAATACAGTAAACACTATGTTAATAACTTACTCCTCTACATTGCATTCAAGCCTATGATCAGCTGACAAGTAATATATATCACCTTCAGCTGATTCAAATATACAACGGGAATCACCAACAGATGCAACTGTTACAACCCATCCTTCTATTATCACAAAGGTTACAGTAGTTCCCGAAGTTTTTGCTGGAAAGAAAAACATAACATGTATATAAATTACTAAACATGTGGAACAAAACCCAACAAGAAGTTATTGCCCAAAATTTTAAGAATTAAAGAAAAAAATATCTACTTGACAATATTCTGTTCTTTTTTCTCAATTCCCACTTAATGGGTGAAAGAAAACACATACTTATGTACATAAAATTAGTTGCTTAAGTATAATCATCCTAAATAAATAGAGGGGGGAATAGTCATAAATTAAAGATCTTCTGTAATAAGATCATACAAATATAGGACAGATGCTCGATAAATAAATATCTACAAATGTGTTTTCTGCCTTTTATCATACAAGAGAAAGCAAACAGTTCCAATGTAGAATACACAACCTAACAGTCACCCCCACTTACATGACCTCACATGAAGTAAAAAGCGGCAACAAAAAAATAAATTGAAAGGGAGAAAATAAAATGTTAGTGGTGAAATAGGATACAATCAGATGAAATTTACATAATAGCATCAACCACTCCAGTAAGCGTACAAATCTATAAAATTTAATTTTTATCTAGAAAAATACTCCAAAAATGGTCCAAAGGTTATCCTACAAAACATATACTCAGATATGTTTACACACCAAAAAAATCCATACCTCTCTCTTGAAAATCTTTATCTGTTTTGACAAAGCCTGCCACCAGAGCCCTCGGCAGCACAGAAACCCATTCATCTCTGTTAAGATCCGCAGGAATAGCACTTAGGACATTATTTAGGAGATTCTCCTTAGTGTAAATGGCAGCACCAGACCCGTTGTGTCCATCAAAGAGCTATAAAAAGAGAAAAAGGGTTTAGCAAGCCAACCTATAAAAGGATTCCAAAAGCAAATAGACGATGGACAAATATGTTTGCACCAAACCAAACAAATTGCAGATAATAATAACAATACACCTAACAGACAAAGGCTTTTATACATTATATTCTACTGATGTAAATTCAAGGTTTTTTATTGTGAGGTTAGGTGATTTAGCTTGAGCATTTAGAATGTGGTTAGCACTTATATAGTTAGTATGAGAGACAGAAAATTCATACCCCGAACACTGAGAATGTGGCAACACCATCTCCCATTGCTCTTTGGCATTCTGTTTTAAGCAACGTAAAGTCTTCCCCTTTCTTGCTCTGGCTCGCTTGTCCGTGTAAAATCTCTGGATCTTCATTCTTTTCACTTTCTGATTCTCGTTTCAGTAGAACCGACAGGGGCACCGTTTGATGTTCGCCTTTCGAGGACATTGTTCAAACCTTTCCAAATCCAATAAACACACCAGTAGCTAAAACTCCTCCTAAAGCAATGCCTCTAATTCTCCATAAATTCCATTAACAAATCCTGAAAAACAAACAACGAAAGCTTCAACGATCAAATCTCATCGCCAAGGAAACAAAATAAAGAATTGAATCGATCAATGATCAACTTTTAGATATGCAGATGGCAACGGCTGGAGTGAAAATCGAGATCTTCGACAAAGCATTAGAAAAATATAACTAAGGTGAAATTTGAACGATCAGATTTTACATCAAAACCGGAAGAAAAAAAACAAAATGGAAAATATATAAATAATATAAAAGAAGCCGAGTCAATGCAGACAATAACACGTTATAAAATATTCTACAAATCAGTGAACCGTAACATAAAAGTAAGAACGTATCTCAATCCGTAAATAGAAATGCAGAAAATATATATTAAAAGGAAAAGAGGAAGAGAACAATACAGCGTGCAGAAAGAGAAGGGAAGGAAACGAAGAGAAATCCGTTGATAGCAGAGATTACGCGCGAAGAGAATGAGAAGACGACGACGCGGCGAATTGAACTAGTCGCTGCTATCGAGAAACGCGGATCCCGGCATACTGTAAAATTTCCGTTCTTTCATTGGAAAAAAAAAACGAACTCTTGAGAGAAATGAAAACAGAAACAAAAAAGAATTAACAACGCCCCCTTTAACACTGCGGAAATGAAGCGGACTCTCTTCTTGTTTTTGCCCCTCCTTTTTTTAATATCTGACGTGGAGGAAACGGAGCCATTTTAAGGCGTTTGAGTTTTGTTAATTTTAGCATAAATTACAACGGAGGTCATTCAATTATAATTAACGTTATATTTGGTCACTCAATTTTATGCTACTAACCACGGCTGCTTGGCATTTTTGAACCGTACCGTCCTATCAAGGGTGAATAAGAATCAAAAGATATAAGGAAAGAGACTTTTTCTCGACTTCGGCTCGCAACGAGATATATTCGTGGGCCACATGTTTACCATTTCCTATTTTCATATAAATTACTATATATTTACAGTACCGATCGAACGAATCTTTTACTCACGATATTACTTATTTTATTTTTTAATTAATTTATTGAGGTTATTTTTTATATATTTTCTCACGTTGAGAATGTGATTGTTACGAAAACAATATTACAAAATTTGGTATAATATTAATAGGGCGATATTATTCAAATATTGAAAATTTTATATTGATATGTTCCATTTAATAAATGTCTTTAACAATATAATGGCAGTTTTTTTAAATTTTTCTAATAAAATAAAATTAGGCTCTGTTTCGCAATTAGCGGATAGCTGATAACAGATTATATTAGCTGATAGCTGATAGCTTATTGCATTAGATGATTTGACTAGCAAATTGTATTAGTTGATTGTATAAAAGTGTTTGGTAAAATAAAATATAGGCAATAGTTGTTTGATTATTTAACAAGGAAAATGACATATAAGGACATAATTATATTCGATACTTATTTGAATAGCTTATTAGTTATCAATATTTTGTATCTATTAATATTAATTAGATTATGAAAAATAATTTTTAATATAACATTACTAAGCATATTTGAAGGATCTATAAATTAATTTATTATTTGCATAATTATTTTTAATATAATTTAATTAATTATTAAATTTAAATACAAATATAAATGTGTGAGAATAAAAAAGAAAAATACAAAAAAAATATTAGTTTACAAATGCCACAATGTAAATACATGAGGTTGAAGAATTAAAATCGAAATGGTTAAATTTATGTTATTTAGAGATTTTTGATAATTGTTAATGGTAAAAGTGTCTTTATAACTCTTATGTCAAAGTCTCTAATTTCAAAAGGTTTATATTAGCGGCTTTTTTAAAATTAAAGGTTTCACCTCAATTCGTTCTTTACCAAACATTCAAATTAGCGGATTTGACCGGTCAAACTTCTAATTTTAGCTCAAACATCTCTTTACCAAACAGGGCCTAATTTTTAACATTTTGCAAAATATTTATTTTTATGAGAAATAATATTTATTATTAGTAAAAATTTAATTCATTATTAATAAACATGTAATTTAATCTATATATTTTATTATAAATAAATAATAATAACCCATTTATCTTAAAAATAATATATGGTTAACTCTAAAATTTTGTATCCATTTAAATTAGGATCAACTTAAAATCTAATTCGATAATAGCCAAAAATTGAAAATTAAATATTTTTATAATTTTTAAATTAGTAGTTTTTTAAGACAGGATTTGGTGTTGACAAAGCAAAACGGCGCGTAGTGCAGGTGCATGAAAGCGCCAATTACGGAGGGCACTAAGTCAATTTATCAATTTTCCTGCTCCTTAGAAAACGGCGAAACGATAGGAAACAAGCAAAAAAATGTCAATTCTGTTTTAATAAAACCTCATTATTGATTGAGTTCCTTTGATCAAAAAATATTGATTGGGTTCCTTTGATCAAAAAAAATATATATTGATTGAGTTCCAATTAATCGAACAAATTATTATCAAATATATTAACCGAATCATATTAAAGATTAAAATGTTTCAAAACATAAAATGAAAAGCCATTCATTAATAGAGTTGAGAAAAACAATTAATTGAATCGAATCAAAATATTTGAATGATTTATATATAGAATACAAATTTAATGGTTGTAGTTATTTAATTTAAACCGAATTAATTTTTATTTATTTTATAATAAAAATAAGTATTTCATATCTCAAATTATGAAAATAAATTAAAAAATGTTATTATAAGAATTATTGTTTTTTTTTATTTTTAAAAATATTTACATAAAACACTTTTGAAATTTATTAAAAATAAAAAGAATAAATTCATTTTTAACAAACTTAAAGTAAAAATTAATATGAAATAAACCAAGAATTTAAACAATCTGATAATTAAATAAATGATTTATTTTTTAATAAATTTGGTTCAAATGAACCGATGTCGCCCCTGAATCATATCATATGTATTTTATATAACAAGAATTATAGACAACTAAGAAAGCATCCTATGTGATTACACATTATTGCAATACGTGGATAGGCTTTAAAGTGATCACATGTCATTCAACTAATTTATTAACTTTTAAAAAATATATGTAGGCTCTAATTTAATGAGATATGTGTTCTTATTTTTGGAATTAGTTTACTATTATGAAAAAAAATACTTTTAATCTAAAAATTTTAGTTTAGTTTATAAGAAAGGAAAATTTAATCGATCGATAATTTATTTAAAAAAATAATTAATTATCGGTTGGTTTAATAAAATGAGGCCCATTGTTCCTTAACAAGCTTAGAGATTAAATTTTAACGCTTTGAATAGAGTAAATTAGATTAAAAAACTCATGGTAGGTCTTTACAAAATTACATTAGCATAACCACCAACATCTGGCCATTAGTCAATTTATCTAGCTCATATATTGTAAAAGTATGTTTGGGTGACTCTACAATCCCGCTTATTCTGACTCTCTCAATTTAATTTGTCTCGTTCACAATATTGTGATTCAAAAATTAGATGTTTTTTTTTAAAGAATTTAAAACTCATCTCGTTTTTTCATAGGCCATGTTTGGTAAATAGCAGTTTGAGAAAAAATTAGAAGTTTGAGGTATAATTAGAGGTTTGACTAGTCAAATCCGCTAATATTGATGTTTGATAAATAGCGGATTGAAAGAGCAGATTGGGGTGAAAAAGCTAATTTTGAAAAAGCTCATAATATGAACTTTTTTATATTAGATGTAATGACTCTTTTACCCTTAACAATTATAAAAAATCTCCAAATAACCTAAATTAAATAATAATATTTTTTAATATAAATAAAAACATATTAAATATTGGACTTATTTATTGTTACTACTAATTTATATGGTGACATTTGTAAGTTAATTATATATTTTTATTATCACATATTTATGTGTGCATATAAAATATTTAATAATTATATAATAATAAATTAATATATAAATCTTTCAAATATGTTTAGAAAATTTATATTAAAACATAATTTTTACAAATCTAATTAATATTTATTAGATACAAAATATTAATAACTAATAAATTATTCAGACAAGTATTAAATATAACCATGTCCTTATATGTCATTTTGCTTGTTTAAATAATCAAACAACTATTAGCTATCAGTTAATTTTACCACACTTTTATACAATCAGCTAATACAATTCGCTAGTCAAATCAACTAATGCAATCATCTATCAGCTATCAGCTAATGTAATCCGCTATCAGTTATCAGCTAATTGTCAAACAGGGCCATAATCTTTATCTCTATATTAATATTTTAATTCATATTAAAAAACATAACAATAATTCATATAAATATAAGGAATTTTCATTTTATACACAATTAACTTCTACATCACATGAGAAATGCAAACCAATTAACAAGTACGACTCTTAACTCCAAATATATCGAATTTCTAAAACATAGCGATATGTAAAACACTAACAAACTCTACATGCAAAAAGAAATATTGACGTTCTCTGCTTTATTTAAGGACCCACTTCAATTCCACCCGATAAGAACATTAACAACGGCATCGTTTTGGATCGACAGCAGCTGGAAAAGAGGGTACAGTGGACTGACATCCAAAAGAGAGGGGCGGGGGCCGCACCAATAATAACTTTAATTAACAATTAATTCAAAGTTGGAATATATAAGCTATCGCACGTCCTGGGGTTGACAAACCTTAAAACCCAAAATAATGGTAATTAGGGGTGTGCAAAAAAACCGAAAAATCGAAACCGATTCCGAAACCCGAAAAAACCGAACCGAAAAATTAGTTAACCGAACCGAAAAATTTGATTTCGGTTCGGATTTTTATTTTTTAAAAAGAAACCGGTTCGGATACGGTTTACGATTTTGGGATAAACCGGGTAACCGAACCGACCGATTATATAATATATATTATTATATTATATGTTATTTTGTTATTTTATATTAAAAAATTAAATTTTATTTTATTTTCTCATTCCACAAAAGTAAAACCATAATTTTATTTTATCAAGTTTAAGTGTTTAACTTGCTAGTATTAGAAAAGATAATATTATCATGTGTCAATTTTAAAAAGTATGTACTTTTTTCTAACATATTATTAAAATTTATATTTTTAATAAACAAAATAAAAAACCGTTACCCGAACCGAACCGAACCAAATTTTTCGATTAACCGACTAAACGGTTAACCGGTTGAATGGATACGGTTTAGGGTCAAGAATTTAGTGACCCGAACTTATCGGTTAACCGAAATAATTTGCTAATGGTTAACCGAACCCGGTTTTGCACACCCCTAATGGCAATCCCATTGAAATTTTTTACCTGCAAAATGGAATTTAATAAAAAAAATAGTATAAGGTTTTGTTTGGTAATTAGCGGATAGTTGATAACAGATTACATTAGTTAATAGTTGATAGCGGATTGTATTAGCTGATTTGTATAAAAGTGTTTGGTAAAATTAACTGATAGCTAATAGATGTTTGATTATTTAAACAAGCAAAATGACACATAAAGACATAATTATATTCGATACTTATTTGAATAGTTTATTAATTATCAATATTTTGTATTTGTTAATATTAATTAGATTATGAAAAATAATTTTTAATATAATATTACTAAACATATTTGAAGGATCTAT
Source organism: Hibiscus tridactylites (assembly GCA_958450335.1). Classification (NCBI taxonomy): domain Eukaryota; kingdom Viridiplantae; phylum Streptophyta; class Magnoliopsida; order Malvales; family Malvaceae; genus Hibiscus; species Hibiscus tridactylites. The sequence goes on from OY288280.1 coordinate 81,071,200, forward strand.
ATATTAATTTATTATTTATATAATTATTTTTAATACAATTTAAATAAATACATAATTATATTTGATACTTATTTGAATAATTTATTAATTATCAATATTTTGTATTTATTAATATTAATTAGATTATGAAAAATAATTTTTAATATAATATTACTAAACATATTTGAAGGATCTATATATTAATTTATTATTTATATAATTATTTTTAATACAATTTAAATAAAGACATAATTATATTCGATACTTATTTGAATAGTTTATTAATTATCAATATTTTGTATTTATTAATATTAATTAGATTATGAAAAATAATTTTTAATACAATATTACTAAACATATTTGAAGGATCTATATATTAATTTATTATTTATATAATTATTTTTAATACATTTAAATAATTAATAAATTTAAATAAAAATATAAATGTGTGAGAATAAAAAGAACAAAAAAACAAAAAATATTAGTTTACAAATGTCACAATGTAATACGTGAGGTTGAAGAATTAAAACAAAATTGGTTAAAATTAGGTTATTTGGAGATGTTTGATAATTGTTAAGGGTAAAATGATCTTTATAGCTCTTATGTAAAAACCTCTAATTCCAAAAGGCTCATATTAGTAGTTTTTTACAAAATTAAAAGTTTCACCTCAATCTGCTATTTCAATCTTCTCTTTACCAAACATATTAATTAACGGATTTGACCAGTCAAACCTCTAATTTTAACTCAAACCTCTTTTTACTAAACATAGCCTAATTGTATAGTTTAGTGAAAAGGGTGATAAAGTAAACGATAAATCAAACTTAATAAGTTAAACCTTAAATCCTAAACTTAACTCCACCTATCACTTATCTTTCATAAAAAATTAGACCCCGATCTTAGCTTTATCCATCTTAACTCACCACGTATATAGCTTGCTAAACAAGCTTAGTGGAAGCCTGAAATGGAAGTTCCAAGTACCCCCAATTTCAGGCACATGACAAAGATAACATAGCTTGATTGTTTCTGGTTCCTAATCTGTCTTAGGTTTACACATACGCAACCATGTGCTGATACTTGAAATGTCAACAGAGTGAGAGGCAAGGTGAATGTCTCCTTCTTGACAAGTCCATGGCCAGAAGTAGGCCCCAATGCCTGAAGACTAATGAAGTAAACAACAAATTGCACGTTCTGCAAGTTACAAGAAAAAAGAAGATAAGGATTCCAAAATGGTTGTTTTTATCAAGACAAGACTCTACTGCACACATACACACTATTTTGATAACAATTGTTGATATATATAGTTTTTACTGATCAACGTACATGCTAGTAGTAAAAGATCATGTATTAAGAAATAGGGTTAATAGCTTTATTTCTTTACCCAAGCGGGTTTCAAATAATATTATATGTTATTTTAGGAGTTTTAAACCATATACTTTAAAAATCAAATTTTAAACCATAAACTCTAACTCTAAATCCTAAAAGATAACTCTAACTCCTAAAATTATAACCCTAAACCTTATAACCCTAGCCCTAAACTCTAAAAATGCAATGTTTGTTGAAAACTTCGTTTTCTACCCTCAGTGGCCAATGCATCAAATCATTTTCCTAAGAAATATCAATGATTATCTAACTTTATTAGGTAAGCTTGTCAGTTTGTTCGAAACATTTGTGACCCTTGAAATGTAAACTTAAACTTTCAAAAGAAAAAGAGCATGACTCCTTGAAAACATCACTGCATGATTCACTCTTCTCCCTTAATGCAATAATTCCCTAGAGAAGCCCCTGCACATGGTATCTATTTGTTTTGCATAAACAATATTAGAGAATATCGCGGCGTTTAAAAAACTTAGCTAAAATTATGTTGAACATGATTGTTTAGACAAAAGTTAGGATCTGTATCCCAAAAGATGGTAAAAGATAATGCCTATTCATTCTGCACAAAATGTCGCCACATTAGCTACGGACAAGTTCAAGTTGCGGTGTTAAGTGTGTAACGTTGTTCAAAATTTAACTAAATTATGATTAAATATAGTTATCTAGCTAAAAAAATTAATCTCTATATGCCAAAAGAGAGTTAAAATAATGTCTATTCATCTTGCACAAACAATAAGGAATGTTGGAACGCTAGTTACTGGCAAGTTTAATGTCACGACGTTGGACACAAAATAGTGGCAATACACTTGGTTTTACTCTGTTTTTTATGGCAATACACATGGTTTTACCAGATTAAACATCCTTGGGAGCCATCAAATAATGACGGAGATTGGATTGATAAACTAAGTTAGACTAGAAACTCATCTTTAAAACTGAACTGAGGCTTGATACAAAAGAGCTGCAAGTATTTCATTATGAGTTCTTGATATATTGTAGTGATCCTCACTCATCAACATTGAATACAAAGAAAGAAGTGAACAGCTCTAATAAACATCATTACCGGCTAGTGCTTCAAACAGAAAGTTGTACAGCTAACAAGTGTGAAACAGAACGATAACACAGGTTCCACTCGGCATTTAATCGAACACTTCTCCACGGCCCAATGAGTAAGATCGAGTTTAGTATTTTATCACTCCCAAGCTCTTCAACCAGGGGAGCATTTCTTCTAGTCCATCTTTCAAGCTTCTAGGTCTGTAATCCAACTCCAACTTGGCCTTGTCGCAAGTATATGCCCATTGATGCCTTAAAACATGCACAGTCTGCACAACACAGAAAACAGAGTTATTCGTTGAAAAAGCACTATGCAAAGCTAAGAATATGAAGAGCCAAGACAAAACATTATGAAGTTTGCAGGGAACAACATAACAAATTTCAACAGGTTTGAATGTTCTAATACATTGATGGATGGAAGCCATAGAGCAAATCATACCGGGGGACTAATGAGAGGAAGCTTTCCTGTAATTCGGGCAAAAAGAACAGAAATCCATCCATAAACTTCAATCAATCCTAAAGGGATGTTGAATTTAGGCCTAGCAGTTCCAGTTATAATGGCAGCTATATCAAAAACATGCCGGAATGATGCATTTTCTCCGGTAAGTAAATATCTTTCTCCGGGTCGACCCTTTTCCATTGCTGCAATATGACCCTCCACTACATCATCCACATGACTGAAAGAAAACCTATCATTTCCACGGCCTATGTAACCAGGCAATCGCCAATTAAACCGTTCAATCATCTGAATAAAGAACCATTCAATTTTTCCAGTAAATAGAATAAACACAAGTTATTAAAAAAAATACAAAATTTGAAAGAAATTTCTTACTAATTGAGCAACAACATTGCCGGCGGTAAGCTTGCCAGGACCATAAATTACGCCGGGATATACTGGAACAACTGGCATCCCCTCAGCTATAGCCTGCAAAGCAATCTTGTCTGCAGCGGCCTTTGATTTCTCGTACTCCGTGCAGAAGAATTTCTCCGGGTGAGTCTGTCAATTAGAATTTAGAAAATCAGAAACGAAATTTCCTTTCGTTATTGAATAATCTGGGTGATTAACTGTTTATTTCTTTACTTGATTCTCATCGGCGATATATCCATCGGTAGGACCAATAGCGAAGAACGACGACGTGTATATAATCTTATCGATCGTCTTTGTCTCCTTAGCTGCTTGCAACAGGTTCTTCAGACCCCCAACGTTGACCTTTCGTCGAACAATTTCATGGCAGCATGTCAGTACATCTAATGGAGGAGTTATTAAGTGGGCAAGTACAATTTGATTTAGCTTACAGAGACGAATCTGGAAGGATCTGGAAGCCAGGGTTCGACGAGTGCAGCGGTGTGGAAGATGACGTGGCAGCCGGAGCAGGCATCTAGAAGGGATGGGTAGTCGGTGATGTCGCCGTATGCGAGTTCCAGAGAAGCGCCATTGTTGGGTGAAGATGAAGGAAGTCCAGAGAGGTCACTGGTGCGCCGGACCAAGGCTCGGACGGTGTAGCCGCGGTTCACCAAAACATGGCACAGCCTTCCACCTAGATATCCCGATGCGCCGGTTACCAGTATCTTCATATTTTCTTTTGTATTCCAAGACAAATATGAAATATCAACAATTGTTTCCTTTTCTATTATGACCTGGAATGACCTACCAATCAAGATCTTGAGAGTTGAAAGAACATGGCTCCATCCATTTTCTTTTTAGGGTAAACTACACAGTTGACCACCGAACTATGGGGTTGGTGTCGATCTGACCACTATTTTTTTTCGTCTCAAATACACCACACAGCTATTTAAATGGTGCCACGTTTGCCACACGCCGTTAAAAAAATGAAAAAATTGACGGAACTGTTAAAAAAATTGGTATAATTACACATTTGGTCCTCTATATTTATACAATATATCAATTTAGTCCTAAATTTAATCTAATAAAATAAATTAATTATTCAATATGATGGTGACACGTGTCACCACCTTATTGGAAGTCTTTAATTATTTTTATTTAATTAATTTAATTAATTTCCCACCTCCAATCAGGTGGTGACATGTGTCATCAATTGGAGATGGAAAATTGAATGGAACAAAATCACCCCTACCAAGATTTGATGATTGTTAATGCCCAGAAAATTAAAGAGAAGAAAATGCAATTATAAGGATTCGAACCAAGGACCTCATGGTTGAAAGGACATGTGCTTGCCACTGCACCAAGTGTATTTCTTGTGATACAAAGTACAACATTTAATATATGTCTTATATAGATTTTAATGCTTGAATTGAGAAGTTCGAATGAAATGAAATGTAGTTTTAAGAAATTCGAATGTAATACTTTTATGATCCATAAAAAAATCTAACCCAATTAAATAAATCTAATAACTAAATTAATATTATTTTAAAATTTTTATATTTTAAACTAAATTTAATATATTTTTCAATTTTAGATTTATTTTTATAATTCCACGTATATAATCGTTGAATTAAGTTTTTTTTTACTTAATTAATAATTTTAATATTTATTAAAAATTTAATCGTGAAAATAATATTAACCGAATTCGAGGGCAAGCACATCGTGAAAATAATAATTTTAATATTAATTTAGTTATTAGATTTATTTAATTGGGTTAGATTTTTTTATTGATCATAAAAATATTACATTCGAATTTCTTAAAACCACATTTCATTCCTTTTCTCAAGCATTAAAATCTATATAAGACATATATTAAATGTTGTACTTTATATCACAAAAAATACACTTGGTGCAGTGGCAAGCACATGTGCTTTCAACTATGAGGTCCTTGGTTTGAATCCTTGTAATTGCATTTTCTTCTCTTTAATTTTCTGGACATTAACAATCATTAAATACATATATTAATGACCTTAGAGTACGAAAGTGTGCTTGGTTCAGTGGCAAGCACACAGCCTCTCTACTCAGAGGTCTTGAGTTGGAATCCTGGTAGGGGCGATTTTGTTCCTTTCAATTTTCCATCTCCAATTGGGTGACACGTGTCACCACCTGATTGGAGGTGGAAAATTAATTAAATAAAAATAATTAAAGACTTCCAATAAGGTGGTGACACGTGTCACCATCTTATTGAATAATTAATTTATTTTATTAGATTAAATTTAGGACTAAATTGATATATTGTATAAATATAGAGGACCAAATGTGTAATTATACCAATTTTTTTGATATATTGTATAAATATAGAGGACCAAATGTGTAATTATACCAATTTTTTTAACAGTTCCGTCAATTTTTTCATTTTTTTAACGGCGTGTGGCAAACGTGGCACCATTTAAATAGCTGTGTGGTGTATTTGAGACGAAAAAAATAGTGGTCAGATCGACACCAACCCTATAGTTCGGTGGTCAACTGTGTAGTTTACCCTTCTTTTTAATAGTTTTAATTTTTTTAATTTAAAAAGGTAAACTACATAAATGATCACCGACTATGTTCTAATTGGTCATTGAGGGTAGAAAACAAAGTTTTCAATAATTTAACGACTACTAATGACGCGGCAGTTAATATAAATTGATATAATTACATAATTAGCCCTAAGTTCTACACTTATTTTAGTTTGACCCTAATTCTAAAAAATTAACCCAAATAATTTTAATAATTTATCAATTTAGTCCATCTTTTCTATTTCTCTTCTCCTTTAATTCTTCAATTCAAATCTAGTACTAGTCGGGAGACTATTTATGTAGTTTACCTTTTATTAAATCATTTACATCTATTCAATTTCATCAAATTACTATTTTCTTCTTTCATTCCTCACCCAAGACGATTTTCATTCCTCGCCCAAGCCATCGTCGCCCAAAGTGTTAGAGCCATCATCCAAAATCAGTTTATTTGAAATTCTGACGCTCCAATTCTATCAATTATTCAATTCTACTTAACCAAAATCCATGAAATCATAAACCCATGTTTAAAATTCTTGTCTACCCAAAACCCAGAATTCAATTTTCTTCAATTTGATTAAATTTGCCTTGTTAATTCATTTCCCATATTTTTTGTTCAACAAGGACATTTCTCTTATGCTCAGATCTCAATTCGCGAATCGAACATTTAAAAGAGTTATTGTTGTCAGTGTTTTGGTAGAAAATAGAACAAATCATATCGTATGCATGAAATTGTCGACATGTCGATATATTTTGTTGGTGAAAACTGAACTGATAGTGTACAAATTTTGACCCAGAGGAAACTCATTAAAGTATCGATAGCAGCGCCCTGAGCGGCGCCGGTGGTGGTTACCAAATTCGTCTTGACCAGAAAGGACTATTTGACTATTTAGGCCTTGAACGCGTTACCAGCAAACCAATCGGATCCAAAGGCGACTTCGAATTTAGAATGGTTCAAAATCTATGGCTATCATGGATTTGGGCATTTGAAAATTTAAGAATTCTTCAAAAGAATTTAGGTATTTGATTAACTTTGAAATATAGGGTTTACAAAGGCACAAAATTTAAAAAAAAATGGAGGAATGATGCAGTTATCGATAAATGATGGCTATGGAGAAGATGAAGAAAGTGGATTTTGAGGTTGAAAAATTAAGGGTGAGATTGAAAATTAATAATTGTGGACTAAATTGATAGATTATTAAAATTATGTGTGTTAATTTTTTAGAATTAGGGTTAAATTAAAATAAGTGTAGAATTTAAGGACTAATTATGTAATTATATTAGTTTATATTAACTGTCACATCATCAGCCGTTAAATTTTTAACGTCGTTGGACCAGTTTGTTACTTTTTTGAAGTCAATGGACCAATTTATAACTTCTGATAGTCAGAAAACGTAAAAAATAATTAGAGTATAATCAAAAGACTATTTATATAGTTTACCCTTTTAAAAACAGTAAACGATTTACAAAATCCTTGTAAACATACTTTAGCATTGGGGGACATGAGGTTATTTATAGCATTACGATTTTGGAATTTGAAAATAACTTATATTTAATTAATAATAATAGTTAGTGTTATTAAATAGAGTATATATTTAGGGATAATGCTAAAATATACTTTTTAACGTTTGACTGAATAGTTACTTTAGTCTTTATTTTCTTTTTTTAAGTAATTTAACTCTCAATATTTTATTTTGGGTCAAAATTGTCCCTCTACGAATAAAAATTGTTAGTCAATTGACGATAGACAACTTGAAATGACTTGACAGAATGACACGTTAAAAAGAAGAAAATATTGTATATTTTATATAATTTTTCAAAATTATTTTTTGACATATGTCATTATGTAAAGTCAGCAGATTTGTTTATATGAAATTATTATTGTGGTGTACACGTCATGTATGTTTGTCACGTCATTTCAAGTTATATATCATCAATTGACTTACAGTTTTCATCCGCAAAGTGATCATTTTGACCAAAAATAAAACGTTGAAGGTTAAATTGTTAAAAAAATATACTCCCTCTGTTCCACTAAAACTGTCACATGTTGACTTTTTTTGGTCAAAATTTTTTAACTTTGACTATAATTTATTTAAATATTTTAATTAATTAAAAATTATAAAAAATATATTTAAAAACTAGTTTATTCAAAGTTTTTAAAATATATTTTTTCATATTTTTATCAATAATAAATTTTAAATTATAAGAGGTCAAAGTTGGAAAAATTTGACCCAAAAAAGTCAACATGTGACAGTTTTAGTGGGACAGAGGGAGTAAATAGATTTAAGATTATAGTCTAGAAAATAAGAATAGATTAATGTGATATCTCTTCTACAATTTTCATAGTACACAAGTTAGTTACTTGAAATATAATACGACTAAATAAAAGAAATTGTTAAAAATCGAACTAAATAATCCAAACAAATAATAGATACAAATAAATACTATTGTCAAATATTACGGATAAACACAATTAACACTAACATAAAATCGTAAATAACAACAATAACTCGTTAACAAACTAACATTACTACAATTCAATTACGACTTATTTTTTATGGTTACGAATATCTATTAACATTAATCTAAATGTTTAAAATATGAATAAACCAATAAGACATAAATAACGTGCCTTTAGAGGGTGAAGAAATGTTGCATGCAAATAACATGAAATGAGAAATTAAATAATGAAATACAAAACACCATTTGCCTTCCCTGGTTTTATGTTTTTTTCCTTTCTCACATGAAATAAAGAATTTCTTCCCTGGTACTCTAGGTTCATGGTATTGCAATTTAGAAGACGTGTATTCGCACAATGTTGTCTTATTTTCATAATTACAATGTTGATTATGAGAAACTCCACATTAAGTTTAGAGCTTGGGAAGCACGGGTACGGCGCCCGTTTCAAGTACCCAAAACGTCTTTAAGACAGGTACGGCTGAGTTACGTATCGAGGATATTTTATGTTGGCGGGGTACGGTTGGATGTTATCAGTGTAATCACTAATTTTGTCCGGACCTTGAACCCCCTTTAATTTATGTTTATCTGGGCATACATCGGGCTATCATTTAAATTAAGACTAAAAAAAAGAAGAAAAATAAAGAAAAACAAAAAAGAGAAATATATATATATATATGTGTGTCGTGTCTTATTATCATCATATTATCTATTATTATTTATTAGTATCATACATATTATTACCATACTATTATTAGCATTATTTATTGTATATATATATATATATGCATGAGACATAATATATATAAGTGTGTTTATTTGCATATAATTAAGTAATGTGTGAATGTGTGCATGTATATATTTGGTATTGATATTTGCTACTGTCATTGTAATTATCTTATTATTACTATTGTTATTATTATTATTATTATTATTATTATTATGAAAATAAGACACATGAATAAATAAAAGCCCATAGTTAATTTAATTTGAAGTCCATTACATTATGAAAAATCCAAAAATAAATAAATATACAAGGCCTGTTTGGGGCCCAAATAATCTATCCCTAATCTGATCTAAAAGAAAACCCTAATGCCCCTTATGTTCTGTGCAGCCAACCGTTAGATCTAGGATAAATCTAACGGTTCAGATCACACTCCAGCAAAAACCCTAGCAAGGGTTACCATCAACCCAGGCGCCGCACCAACTCTTAGCCGTCGGATTAGGGACACGATCAACGCTCCAGATCGCGCCCCCAAGGGAAACCCTAAAGAAGCCTGATGAAACCCTAGCAAGCCTCCCCAAGTCTGGCGCCGCACACCTCCAATGCCGTTGGATCTGGAGGCAATCCAACGGCCCCAACCGCATCAGGGAACGAAACCCTAATGAGGGTGACCTTGATTCGCGCCGCACATGCCCTCCATCGTTAGATCAAGATCTGATCTAACGGACCAGATTTGCGCGTGCTCTACACCCGACGTCCGTTCGTGTTCCACGTGCGCGCCTGAGACGATCCGGCTCCCACCACGCGCGCGTAGCCGATCCCGTGACCATCCGTCTGCACACTTCTGCCGCCCCTGACTCGATGCACGCCAGAGCCCCTGCCCATTTCGGCCGAGACCAACAGAGAACAGAAAAAAAGAAAGAAGTCAGATTCCAAAAATCAAACAACAACAAATTATACACCAAAGTGGCAACCAAAAATCAGAACAGAGAGAAAAAGAGAGAGAGATATCGCATGTAATAGTTTCGGATATAAAATCCGAAACTCAAGCCCATTGTAACGATCGAAAATTTTACAGAGAAATCAATAAAAAAGCCTTCTGAGGTATCTGTGTTCCCACTCTTTCGATTGTATGCATCACAAAAAAATATACAAAAAATAGGAATGATTTCTTTTTACCTTCGATTGTTTGGGTCCCCGGTTCACGTCGTCTCACTCGTTCGACACCGATAAGCCGCCACGCGTTTATGAAGCCGCGTATGGTGAGGTGACGGATCGGTGAACGGCGTGAAGGCTTTGTCTTTTTCAAAGAAACAAAAGTTTTTTTTTCGGTTCGATTTAGGGTTTCAAAAGGGGGGATTTTTTTTTAGTTTTGTTTGAAAGGGGTTTGCATCGTAACCATCAACGCTGACGCTGTTCTTTTTGGGAAAGGGGATTTCGGATAGATTGTTACCGTTGCCGGATAGCGGCAACCGGCCGGCGTGTTTAACCGGAGGGGCGGACGGAGAAGAGGGAGAGAAAAGCTCTTTGTTTCTATTCGAAATGGGCAAAAGGGAACCGTTTTCTGAAAAACACATTTTTTATAGTGGATTTGTGTTTTAAAATTGGCTTATTCACTACTTTAGTCCCTCCGTGCTTTGAAAATATCCCCGTATGGGTCTCCGTTTTTCTAAATCCTGGTCGTGGTCCCTCGAACTTTTTAAACCTTTTTAATTTCGTCCCCGTTTTCATTTTAATCAGTTTTCGATTGGTAAAATACCCCTTTGCGTCCTTTTAAGTTTCTGTTTCTTTTCAATTTAGTCCCGCTTTGCATTTTTAATTGATGTGTAGAATGGTTTTATTATCATTGTGGTCCCTGTTAGTTTGCATTTTATTTGTTTACTTTGCATTTTTTATTTTGGTTATATTATATGTTGTTACTCATGCATTTTTAATTTTCTGGCTCGATATTTATATTTATATGCTCATTTTTGCTCATATGTTTTATACATGTTCTATATATGTTTTATGATGCATATACGTGCCATGCCACTTACTTTATGTTTAATTATTTTTTTATGTCCCGTTTACATTTCTAAGTTGCATACGAACTTATAAAATGCAATGCGAGCGTCTTTTTATTCGGGAACGAACGAGGCCAGTACCAGTCGTAGTGGTGGTGGTTCGGACGTTCCTTCTCGAATATTAAGACCTTTAAAATTCACTCGCTCGTATAACCAAATTTTGATATGATTCGTCACTTTAATTCGCAAAATTTAATATTAATTAAGCGGTAATGTTTTTGGTACCGATTTTCGGGCACGACGGGGGTGCTCATCCTTCCTCGCGTGTAACCGACTCCCGAACCCTTTTTAGAAAAAAAAATCTCTGGTTTTATTTCGGTGTCCAGTCTACCATTCTTAAATGGCCGGTGGCGACTCCTCTCCTTTTTTACAAATCCGACTAATTTTTTGAAAACCAAATCAAAACCCGGTTCCTTCGGGCGACATCTGAGGTACTTGTATTTTTTGAAATTTTTTAGTCGCAACAGATGGCGACTCCGCTGGGGAAAATTTTTTGTTTTCAAAAACAAAAAAGAGAGTCAAGCCAAAAAAAAACTTTACCGCTCAATTAATATTAAAAGTTGCGAATCAAAGTGACCGAGTCGATCGATATTTGTTTATAAGTGCGAGTTTATTTTAAACGCATTTAAAATTCGCATATAAACCCGTTTGTTTTAAGTGGGGGGAAAACGCTAGTGCTTTCGTGGGGATATTGTTCCTCCATCTGGGCCTAGCAAGTACCTTCGGGGCTCGAGTACCCTATATCTTCGTGGGAATATCGTTTCTCTGTCTGGATATAGCGAAAGGGTCCCCTCGAATTGAACTCGGTTGAGAGGAGCCTATAATGGGTGATGACCGGGGGCCTTGCTACCCTTAGAAGGGGACAGCGAGGACAGTTCGAGTACCTTCTAGAACCAAAACTGCATGTAGAGAACTAGAAAGCCCACCCCTTTTAGAGCCATGCGGACAACCTAGGTTCATTAGACGGGATAAATAGGATTGCTTGCTTTCATGCTTGCCTTTTTATCATGTTTATCCGACACTAACGATTTTTCTTATGATCTTTTTGCATTTATTCTCGCATGCATTTCATGACATAAAGGTGTTGAGTCAAGGTGGTTTTACCCAATCAAGGGCTATCATTATGGACGTGAGGTTGCTAGAAAGGATGGTGTCAATTAGCAAGTCCGACATCGGTCAGAGTTGAATCATAAATGATAAAGGAACAACTTACCGAGCGAACACACAGTAGAAGATACCATTGTAGGAAGCACAACCCTTCTCCATCCCGAGGAAATCAAGCAAGATCGGAGCTACTCCGAACATCCAAAGTCATGAAACTACCCGACCAAGTGCAAAGAGGCGGCCAGAAAGAGCGGGGCAACCGAAAAGGGCTTGGATAGGGTCAAGAGATGGATTCAGCTTCGAGGAGATAGCTTGTTTTCCGGGACTTGATACCAGCAGTTTAGAGGGTCTTGAATTGCTAAAAAAGGAAAGCAAACCCGGCCTCGTCAATTTTAGCCGAAGATTTCATTTCCTTGAACATGATTCGGGGGCAAGAAGGGTACTCGTAGGACTTTTGCTATGACTATCTTGTAACAAGGATCCTCCTTTACGTTCAAATGAAAGTTGACCTAAGGGGAATCACCTATATGACCAACACCTTTGACTTGCATACACTTGTAGCATTTGTTTCATCTATCATTTCAAAGTAGCATTAAAATTGTCAGCCATAAACCCATCTCATGAGCATACATCTGTTGATTCGAGTCCATAATACATCCATCATTAAAACTTGCTTAAGATCTTCCATCACATCATTTCTAATTGGGGAAAACACTCATGTCAGAGAGAAAAGAGAGAAAATGGACAAAAGAATGGTCTCCAGCCAGTATAGCTTCAAAGGTATGAATGACCTAGTAGCAAGGGTGGACGGGCTTGAACAGCTCCACGAACAGTTGGTGTGGAATCAGAAGGAGACGATCGCATATGTGAAAACATTCCAAGATGAAATGATGGGGCAAATCAATGAATTGAGAGCTATGATAGCCGTGGTGACTGAAAGAAGCGGCGTGAGGGGAAACCCCCGGACCGAGAATAGTGAGAATGTAGACCATGACATTTTGATGGAAAAAGCTTTGTCTAAAGAAGACCAGGCCATCATCGGCCAGTATGAGGTGAACCGCACTGCTTCAAAATTCCCCGTTGAGTTGGCGTTAGATAAGATCAAAGATTCTCTTAGGAAAAGCTTGTCTTCTCCAACGAAGAAAGAATCAGCTCAAGGGCGACAAGACTACTAAGAAGCCCCAAAGAGTGTTACAACTTCGCAACCCCGAGCTATGGTTGGGAGTCCTCGAGGTTCAGAGAAGATGAAAGGGAATGATCGGTTCACCCCCAGCCCTTTCACTTACCAAGAGTTGTATTCAAAGCTGCTGCATGCTCGAGTGGTGGCACCTTGCTTTGTTAAAACCCCGTCACCTCCGTATCCCAGTTGGTTCTGTGAGGAAGAGCATTGTGATTACCACGCCGGAATTCGGGGGCATTCGATCGAGAAATGCATAAATTTTAAGCGCAAAATCCAGGGTCTCCTAAACCTTGGGGTGTTGGAATTTGAGACAAAAAGTTCGGGTTTGATAATCAGGTTTCCAACTGTGGATAATAAGGTGAAGCTAGGAGGAGGTCAAGTTGCTGTGGTGAAAGAGGGGGATAAGGCAAAGTCACAGGCATCGGCAAAATCTACAAACGTCAGTGGATGTCCTGATCATACTAAGGAAGGGTCGGACCTACCTACGGGGTCGAAAGAATTTCTGAAAGAACCTACAAAAGCGATCGACCCCGATAAAATTGAAGAAAGTGAGCATTATCTAAGGAAAAGGGGGAAAAGGAAGGCTAAAGAGCACGTTGTGGGAAAGGTTAACAAGAAGACGAAGGCGTGTTTCCCGATGACCAATTCAGAGCTGTTACCTCTGCTGATTCATAACAAACTCCTGAGACCACCACCCCCGAAGCGGTACGCCTATTTTAATACCAATGTGTTTGGTGCCAGGGTTCCATGTGAATATCATTCTGGAGATTTCAGCCACACAACGGAAGAGTGCGCGTTTCTAAAACGCATGATCTATAGGCTTGTTGAGAATAGAGTGCTTTCCTTCGAGAATGGAAAACCTAAGTTTAAGTAGGAAGGTCGAGCGCGAAAAGCTGAGTCCGGTGTCGTGGTGGTGGGGAATTTCTGTTACTTCCTACCTTGTGTTGCATATCTTTTCCTCTTTAATGTGCATGTTTAACTTTGTATTGTTGGCCCGTGATAGCTAGCATCTCTTGTAAGGGCTTTTGTGATGTCCGTTTGTTTTATTTTCAATGAAGGAGACTTTTGCGAGCATTTTATATTCCTTAATTTCTTTTAGTCATTTCATTTATTCTTTATGGTTACAACCTTATTGTTTTTCTATTAAAAACATACATGTATATATTTTTACAAAAAAAATGACCTTAATACTTTGAAAAGAAAAAAAAAACAAATGTTGTGGGAATGATACGAATGGAAGCACCATCTGTTCTACTCAGGCCAAGAGAGGGGTGACAACGAGTGTTTAGGAATAATGGGCCACTCTCATTGAGTGAATTTTTCTCTCGGGCATTGTTGTCTAAGGTTCTTGAATGAAGTGATAACCCTAAAACTTCTACCACCTGAAGACCAATTTTGATATCCGTGTATGGGAGGGCATTTGGCATTCCTTCAATTCCATTCACACAGAAAGAAAATAAAAAATACTCATTGTTATCCCCGTTTGAGCCTATCAAACTTTTTTCGCCTGATTGAACCCAAACCAAGGATCACCCCTACACCGGGGCAAATGAGACAGAAGTCTATGAACGAGTGAATGACATGGGATCCTGATTGTGCTATGAAGACGAGGCCTTGTGAATTAAAGGGCAATAAAAGAGAACATATTCATTGGATACACTTTCAATTTGAGCAGCAAAAACATTAAAAGGAAACATCGAAAGAAAAGTCGGTTCTCAAAGAGTTACCCAAATCAAGTCAAAAGTTACCGACATAAAGGTTGAAGAAATCAAAAGCAAAAACACTAAAGTGAAAAGTGCAGTTTTGTAAAAGGAGAGAAGCGGATAAAGAAAAAGGGACAAGAGGATTCCCTATCCAAATGAATCTCTGCTTAGATGAGCCTCGAAAGATTGTTCACCTTTGAGCAAGAGCCTGCACTAATACAATGCGAAGGTGCAATTTGACCTGAAACTACACTTGATGAAAGGAAATGAACTCTAGGGTGAAAACCCCAACAAGAAGGGGCAGTCTAGAGCGATCCAAAGAAGTAAAAGAGGAAATAACATTTCATCGGACCATAATTAAGACTTCAGATTGGAAGAATTGATCCTTGGTTTCACCACCCTTAAACACTTGTTTGGGACTTTTTACCTTTTCTTTCATAGCCGTGAGCCTTAGCCTACATTACAAGCCATAAAAGACCATTTGGACCATACGCGGAAGGATGAATTGTCTTCAGATCACATCCCGCCTATCGGGGTTAACCTTTCTTCAAGGATTGCCACACTTCTAATGCCTGATTGAGATCAGAAAAGAGGGAAGGATGGGGCAAGGTGAGTTAGTGAGGTAAAGAGAGCCACCTTTAAATTGGGTAGAAACTAAGTATGGGAGTCGCTCCTCTCGGAAGCCTAATAGCCCAGAAAAATTTTCATATGTGCATCCCTGCAATATTCGGAAAATTTCACTCGGGTCAACCTTTTTTCAAAGACCCCAAACTTGATTCTCACTTGACATGATTCTTTAAAATGTATATTTTCATAATAAAATTATTTTCACCCAATCACTTGCATAAGTCTCCTACATGGGAATGAACAAGCGGATTGACTGTGGCCCGAGGTAAAGCCATCAGTACCTAGAGGGGCACCCTCGGAGGTTCAAACATTGCTACTAATACCTCCAGTTGAAATATCAAGACCGTTTTCGGTTAAATATCGAGCTATGAAGTCAACCTTCGCTAAGAAGGGTTGAAATAGAACATGAAGGTAGAAAATTTGATGTTGAGAATCGGGGAACATGAGTTACCCTCGGAACCTAAGCATCTTACCGAAGAGGATGTCTTGAGAAGGACCGCGTGCGCCGCGCACCAAGACGAGACATAAGTGATCTGAAATCAACTCGACAAAAGGCGATGAAGTCAGAAGTACGCCTAAAAAAGAGGAAGATAGAAAAGAAGAAGAAGAGAAGCCGAGTCGAAAACCCAAAAGACACTTTGGGGAAAAAGAGCAAAATTTAGAAGAGGCGCTTTCAACCACAAATTTAGAGAAACAAAGGCCCAAAGGATGAGGGGCACGACGCGAGGTGGAACGAAGAAGAGTCAATGAGGCTAAATTGTCATGATGGGGCACCATTGTCCGTGGAGGAACTAAGGCTTTCACGTAGAGGGGTTCAAACCGAAGTATGTGAAAGATAGCACAAGGCCAGAAAGGATTTAGAATGCAACCGAGGTCACTCGACTCGAATGTTAAAACGAAGAACGAGCAGTAGAAGTTTAGGGGCCAGAATTTTTAAGACACAAGATTAATGGATGGTTGTAGTCCCAAGACAACGACCACTAACCCTAAGAAATGAAGACAAACTAAATTCATGCATCTTTGCATTCTCGTAAACACATGCATCTCTGCATTCTCATGAACACATGCATCTTTGCATCCTGAAATATGCTTATGCATCATCGATAACTAGATGTCACCCATGCTAGGAGCATACTAAATCATATCATAGCATTTTGTTTTCTCTAAACAGACGTTTGAAGATTGGTAAAAGAACATATCTGTAGCTTCATGAGAGGAGAAGCAGATCTCACAAGAGTCAAGAGTCCTTCGACTTGAGTAATTCGGGTTTCTAAAATCTTTCCAACCCCTGATTTTAATCTTCCTTGAAGATTGTTTTTCTTAAAACTCGATTTTCTTAAATTTATCCTTCCGAAAGGATGTTTTCCTCAAAACTCAATTTCTCAATTTTATCCTTCCAAAAGGACATTTTCCTCAAAACTCAATTTCTTAATTTTATCCTTTCGAAAGGATGTTTTCCTCAAAACTCGATTTCTTAATTTTATCCTTCCAAAAGGATGTTTTTCTCAAAACTCAATTCATCCATCCAAAAGGACATTTTTCTCAAAACTTAATTTCTCAATTTTATCCTTCCAAAAAGATATTTTTCTTCATAACTATATCCTTCCTAAAGGATATTTTTCTTAAAAAGATCAAAATTTCTTAATTTTATCCTTTTACACAGATTTTTGAAAGACAACTTGAATACCTCTCGAGACGAAGAGAGAACGATAGAGCGAGAACTAAAAGGATTTCGGGCGAAGCCTTTCAAGCCGTCGCTCCAGAATGTCAGGCGAAATCTTCATGTTCGCCACTCAAGGATTTCAGATGAAAGCTTTCAAGCTTGCCGACAGATTTCAAGATGAAGGATCCTACAGAGAAAGGATCCGAAAAGGTTTTGTATAGGAGGAACTTACGACTTCAGGATCTCAAAAGCGAAGGGCCCTACGGAGAGGGGACTTGCAGATCCTTGATTTCAGAGGGGAGTTCAATAGAGAATGAACTACTACTCGAAGAGTACGCTAAGGAAGAGGAGTTTTGTGGAGAAAAAACTCAGAATCCTAAGGCTTCAAGATCTCGAAAGCGGAGGATCCTACAGAGAGAGGACTTGGAGATCTTTGATTTCAGAAATACAAGGACGAGAGTTCTATATAGGAAGAACTGCCACTCGAAGAACACGCCAAGGAAATGAGTTCTATAGAGAGAGAACTCATATTCTTAAGGCTTCAAAGAGAAAATTACTCGGTGTAGCGCGTTGCAGCTCCAGGAGAGTAAATCGTCCAACAGGGAAGTTGGACAGATATAGTTATGACCAGTTTGCTTTACGACCGTGAAGGGAAAGCAAATCCACTTGGACACCCAAGTTCGCCTTTTGACCGCAAATGGGAGGCAAGAATGTTAGGAGTTTCAGCTTGCTTTTTGACCGCGAAATGGACAACTTGCTTTTAGACCGCGAAAGGGAAGGGAAGGTTGTTTGAATGACCAGCTTGTTTTTTTCGAAAAGAGAAGAGAAAGATATTCGAAATCTGCTCATCAATTGGGCACTTGGAGAATAGAACTTGCCTATCCGTTCGGGTACTTGGAGAATGGAAATCTGCAAAAAAAAAAAACTCTATGTCTACATGTTCGGGGCATCCGGAGGAAGAACTCACGATTAGAAGGATTTGGGAATAGTTGCTTGGAATCGCGTGGTTGATTTAGGAAACGAACCGTCCAACAGGGAAGTATGACAAAATTAGTGCTTATGGTCTTTGCTTTATTCTTGTTCCACAAGTATAAGCAAAGAGGGGCAGCTGTAATCACTAATTTTGTCCGGACCTTGAACCCCCTTTAGTTTATGTTTATCTGGGCATACATCGGGCTATCATTTAAATTAAGACTAAAAAAAGAAAAAAAAAGAAGAAAAACAAAAAAGAGAAATATATATATATATATATATATATATATATGTGTGTGTGTGTCATGTCTTATTATCATCATATTATCTATTATTATTTATTAGTATCATACATATTATTACCATACTATTATTAGCATTATTTATTGTATATATATATGCATGAGACATAACATATATAGGTGTGTTTATTTGCATATAATTAAGTAATGTGTGAATGTGTGCATGTATATATTTGGTATTGATATTTGCTACTGTCATTGTAATTATCTTATTATTACTATTGTTATTATTATTATTATTATGAAAATAAGACACATGAATAAATAAAAGCCCATAGTTAATTTAATTTGAAGTCCATTACATTATGAAAAACCCAAAAATAAATAAATATACAAGGCCTGTTTGGGGCCCAAATAATCTATCCCTAATCTGATCTAAAAGAAAACCCTAATGCCCCTTATGTTTTGTGCAGCCACCCCCATTCCAACCGTTAGATCTAGGATAGATCTAACGGTTCAGATCACACTCCAGCAAAAACCCTAGCAAAGGTTACCATCAACCCAGGCGCCGCACCAACTCTTAGCCGTCGGATTAGGGACACGATCAACGCTCCAGATCGCGCCCCCAAGGGAAACCCTAAAGGAGCCTGATGAAACCCTAGCAAGCCTCCCCAAGTCTGGCGCCGCACACCTCCAATGCCGTTGGATCTGGAGGCAATCCAGCGGCCCCAACCGCATCAGGGAACGAAACCCTAATGAGGGTGACCTTGATCCGCGCTGCACATGCCCTCCACCGTTAGATCAAGATCTGATCTAACGGACCAGATTTGCGCGTGCTCTACACTCGACGTCCGTTCGTGTTCCACGCGCGCGCCTGAGACGATCCGGCTCCCACCACGCGCGCGTAGCCGATCCCGTGACCATCCGTCTGCACACTTCTGCCGCCCCTGACTCGATGCACGCCAGAGCCCCTGCCCATTTCGGCCGAGACCAACAGAGAACAAAAAAAGAGAAAGAAGTCAGATTCCAAAAATCAAACAACAACAAATTATACACCAAAGTGGCAACCAAAAATCAGAACAGAGAGAAAAAGAGAGAGATATCGCATGTAATAGTTTCGGATATAAAATCCGAAACTCAAACCCATTGTAACGATCGAAAATTTTACAGAGAAATCAATAAAAAAGCCTTCTGAGGTATCTGTGTTCCCACTCTTTCGATTGCATGCATCACAAAAAAATATACAAAAAAATAGGAAAGATTTCTTTTTACCTTCGATTGTTTGGGTCCCCGGTTCACATCGTCTCACCCGTTCGACACCGACAAGCCGCCACGCGTTTGTGAAGCCGCGTATGGTGAGGTGACGGATCGGTGAACGGCGTGAAGGCTTTGTCTTTTTCAAAGAAACAAAAGTTTTTTTCGGTTCGATTTAGGGTTTCAAAAGGGGGGATTTTTTTAGTTTTGTTTGACAGGGGTTTGCGTCGTAACCATCAACGCTGACGCTGTTATTTTTGGAAAAGGGGATTTCGGATAGATTGTTGACGTTGCCGGATAGCGGCAACCGGCCGGCGTGTTTAACCGGAGGGGCGGACGGAGAAGAGGGAGAGAAAAGCTCTCTGTTTCTATTCGAAATGGGCAAAAGGGAACCGTTTTCTGAAAAACACATTTTTTATAGTGGATTTGTGTTTTAAAATTGGCTTATTCGCTACTTTAGTCCCTCCGTGCTTTGAAAATATCCCCGTATGGGTCTCCGTTTTTCTAAATCCTGGTCGTGGTCCCTCGAACTTTTTAAACCTTTTTAATTTCGTCCCCGTTTTCATTTTAATCAGTTTTCGATTGGTAAAATACCCCTTTGCGTCCTTTTAAGTTTCTGTTTCTTTTCAATTTAGTTCCGCTTTGCATTTTTAATTTATGTGTAGAATAGTTTTATTATCATTGTGGTCCCTGTTAGTTTGCATTTTATTTGTTTACTTTGCATTTTTTATTTTGGTTATATTATATGTTGTTACTCATGCATTTTTAATTTTCTGGCTCGATATTTATATTTATATGCTCATTTTTGCTCATATGTTTTATACATGTTCTATATATGTTTTATGATGCATATACGTGCCATGACATTTACTTTATGTTTAATTATTTTTTTATGTCCTGTTTACATTTCTAAGTTGCATACGAACTTATAAAATGCAATGCGAGCGTCTTTTTATTCGGGAACGAACGAGGCCAGTACCAGTCGTAGTGGTGGTGGTTCGGACGTTCCTTCTCGAATATTAAGACCTTTAAAATTCACTCGCTCGTATAACCAAATTTTGATATGATTCGTCACTTTAATTCGCAAAATTTAATATTAATTAAGCGGTAATGTTTTTGGTACCGATTTTCGGGCACGACGAGGGTGCTCATCCTTCCTCGCGTGTAACCGACTCCCGAACCCTTTTTAGAAAAAAGAATCTCTGGTTTTATTTCGGTCTCCGGTCTACCATTCTTAAATGGCCGGTGGCGACTCCTCTCCTTTTTTATAAATCCGACTAATTTTTCGAAAACCAAATCAAAACCCGGTTCCTTCGGGCGACATCCGAGGTACTTGTATTTTTTGAATTTTTTTAGTCGCAACAATCGGGGACAGTTGGTATATTCTTGGGGACGTATTGGGGACGGTATGTGATTTTCACGAGCATCCCTAAGGTTGTTTTTCAGCTGAGAGACTCGCGCGCTTCGATATTAATTTCGACCATAGACTCACAGTCACCAGCGAATGTGAAGTGATCAACGGAAAAAAAGCCTCGTAAGAAAAATTCAGATGAAGAAAAGTTGAAGATAACCGTGGAGAAGATGAACAGTGAAAAAAGCTTTTAAATTATTTTTATTAATTTGTGCAGTTTTTTGAGTGGGAGTGAGACCCAATAAAATGTTTTATGATTTAATAAAAAATTAAAATGTTTTATGACTTTATGGGGCTTAATAAAATGTTATATCGACAGCCTTTGATGTTTTATTATACGAGCACTTTTTATGAGTATTTTTTTAAAATAAGGTTATTTTTTATTTTAACTTTTTATTAGTATTTTTATTTTTAGTGGTTATTTTAAATATTTATATGGGTAATTATATCATGCACCGACGGTAAAAATATTTTGTTTCCACAAGTGTTCTAATTTTAAGGTTAGTGATTTAGTTTGGAGATTATAGTTTAGGGGTTAGGTTTATGTGTTTAAAATTTAGGGATTATAGATTGAATTTAAAGTTTATGGTTAAAATTTGGGGTTATAGTAAAAATCTAAATCTCTACTATATTATCCTAAAACCTAATCTCTAAACCATATACCCTAACACTAAACCTAGATTCTAACCACGAACATTAAATTCTAGACCCATAAGCCCAAAACTATAAACCCTAAACTAAATCATTAACCCCTAAACTAGGTCACTTCAATGCATCGTATATTTTCCCATATTATATATAATATTATTTTATTTTATATTTATCATACTTTTGTCGTACTCATACATTATACTTTTAAAATTTTTGTTTTTCGTCCCGAATCCATATCAGTGCAACATAATTTAGAGCTTTTTCGGTAAAGGAAAACCACCGTATACTGTTTTTGATAGCGGCTTGCAGAGAATTAGACATCATATCTCGCTATCCCTTCTAGTATCTTTAGCAGCTCCATTTAAATTCTCAAGCCAATATGATTATGGATTCGGGAAATGTAGGAACAAGCCTCGCCTACAAGTAGTAAGCAAGTAATGTTATAAGGGGTTGGACAAATCTATAAGGTTAGAGAAAAGGGGTTTGTCATAGAGGCTATTGGCTATTGCCACCTGCGTTTAATTTTTAGAAGTGTGGGTTTTAAATTATTTTATTTGACCAGATCCTGCATTAATAACTGAAAGATAAAAAACTATTGTAATAACCACATTTATTATATTTTAAAAAATATTTAAATATCGGGTAAAATACACAATTTATCACTCAACTATCTTCTCACTCATATTTTAGTCACATAACTTTAAAAAAAAATCAATTTGCTCACTAAACTTTCGAATCACTCTTGTTTTGGTCACTCTGTCGTTAAATAGTTAACGGTGTTATGACATGACACAAGAAACTAAAACGAAAATATTTTAAAAAAGGATCAAAACGACGTCGTTTTGTATTTTTTGTTTTTTTCACTTTATTTTCTCTATTATTCTACCTACTCCTTTCTTCTTTGTTTTTTCTCTCCATGTGCCCAGGTTCCGGCCACCACTCGCCACGACTGGTGATGAATCTCAAAATTTCCCTCCAAACTTATTATGTCCTCCTAAATTTGAATCGGATGTCTATTTAACAAGAAAACACTCTAAACTCCACTAATCTAATGTTGAATGTTTCAATTTTTTTCTATGGTCTACATCGCCCGCCGTTAGATAGAGCGCGAACGAAGACTTATTGCTCCTCGGTCTAAAAGGGTCCTCTCCACCGTTGAAATGTTTAAAATAATGGCATTTAATCTATTTTTGTTTTTCAATTTTTTGTTCTACAATTTTGATTTTGATTTTTTGTTTCATTATTTTACTGCAATTTATTTTGTTTGGGATTTTTGAGGACGTAAAGGTGAGACCATGAGTTTTTTGGGTTCGAGGAAGGTAAGAGGTGATGATGTTTGTTTGGTGTTCTGAGAAGCTAAAAGGGTGGTGATGTTTGATTGGGGGTTTGGGAAGGTAAGGGTGTGGCAGTGAGGGTTTGGGGAGGGGAGACAATAAAATTTTGAGGAGGGGTGGGTGATGTTGGTGAGATTTGAGGTTTGAGTATGAATTTGTGGTTTGATATTTTGGGATTAGGGTTTGAGAGTATAATTTAAGGATTTTATATTTTATTTTAAATGTTACATGTCAATAAAATATTAATAAAAATTAATGTCACAATTAAATAATAATAAAATAAGTCATGCCACCGGGGTGTTAATGAGAAAACGAATGAATGACAAAAAACGTTCGATGTTTAAAGTTCAGTGAGTAAATTGAAAGTTTTTAAAATTGAATAACCAAACTAAGAGTGAGAAGAAAGTTTAGTGATGAATTGTGTACTTTGACCCTTAAATATTTTCACAATTAAATTAAACTCGTGTATTGACGCCAACTCAATGGAAAACATTAGATATTAGTATTGGTTACCATCGTTTTATTTTCAATCAAATCCTATGGAGTTGTTTTAAATATTTTAATTTAGTATAATTTCATATCTATTTTTATAACATTATTAATATATTCAAATTGTTAGCGCATGTTGAGGGAATTTTTGATTCCATATTAACTAATCAAGAATTGGACCATAACTACATATAATGAGTAGGAGTGTTCATAAAAAACCGATGTACAGTACCAATTTTTTTTTTTTTAAAATAAACTAAATTGTAAGTAATCGTAATTGTAAAAATTAGTCAAAACAGTATGATAACCGTACCGGTAAACTTAGCAGTTAAACGAGACGATAACGGTTATGACTTTTTGCTAAACGGTTAATCGAAAAATCGATAAAAAGTTTTTAAATTATTTTTATATTAATATTAAATTATTGATTATTACTAATATATGTGTAATTATTATACTTAAACTATATTTTATAATGATACTAAATTATTAGTAATAATCAAATGTGTATTGTACGTCTATTCGAACGTGCATCTATTCTAGTATTGAGATATAATAAGATATGTGTTGCATCTTTTTATGTTTGTTGAGTTTTCCAGTGTGGTTGTAGTCAGTTTGTGTCTTGGGGTATTGGTTTGGTCTTGCAGTTTCTTTTACGGTTCATGTTGATGTGTCTGTGTTTTATTTACATTTGTTCTTGAACAACTCTGTTGAGCTCGTGTTCATGTAATAGTGACTGTGAAATAAAATAAATTTAGAGTACTTTTTTCTTTTTTTTGTGTTCGGTTAACTCAAATGGAAGACATGATTTTAACAAAAAAAATTCCTTTAAAAAAATTATAATAATATTAAATTATAATGATATCACATTATTGATTATACAAATAATTTTATAATTAATATAAATTATTAATTAATACTAATATTTATGTAACTAATATTATTTTTGTAAAATTTTAATCTTTGAAGACTTTATTTGATTGATTTTTCTAAAATTATTAAATTTAGTAATATTAAATATAAAACGATTTATGATTAATCGAGTAACCGTACCGAATAAACCGGTTAACCGTTTAGGCGGTAATCGATTTAAACAGCACGAGAACGATTCATCAAAATAATATACTGAGACTTTCGGTAACCATATTAATAAGCTCTACCGATACGATTAATCGTTTATAATCACCTCTAATAATGAGTTATATTTTTCACATGAGATATTAAGAAAGCAATCTTCGTCTCCAAAATCAACAATATCTTATCACAAATGTAGTTCGACAATCTTTATATTAACTCACCTTATAAACGGGAAATCAAATTACGTCAAATTTAAATATAGTGCAATGATTGAAATCATAATTTAACCTCTTATTTTCCTTTATTTTATTGTTTAAGTGTTAAAAAAATATCATTGACATTTAAGTTAAGAAAAGATAAACGCAGATTTAATATTGTAATCGGAAATGTGAAAGATTTAGGTTTGTCTAGTTCTAGAAAATATTTGTACTTTCAGTTTTTTAAAAATAAAAAATACGGTTAATATAAATAAAATTTTGTTTTTAAAATGAAAACAATAAAAATGTGTTTAATATCTATTCTTAAAAATAGAAATAAAAATAATTATTAAATATTTAAATTAAAATATAATTATTCGAGAATGTTATTATAGTGGTAATAAAAAATAAAATATGCTTAAATAAAACAAAGTTTTTAAATTATTAAAATTTTAACATTTTAAAAGATTTGAATTCGAGTTAAATAAAATTAAAATTTAAAAAGTATTATTTCCTTTTTATTCTATCTTTCTAAAATAATTTTTAACGAAAATAGTAAAAACATGTTTTTTTACGTTTTTAAATTTTCACAAACTTCATTCCTTTGACTTTAAACTTTATTCGATAATGTTATTACTACAAGTCATATAATTAAGCACACTTAAATAATCTCTAATTTAAAGACGTAAAATTACCGATAATTAAAGCATGGAATAAAAAGATTATTAATATTCTAATTTAATAGTAAACAGAAAGTAAACTGTTGTCACCAACTTCATTCCTTTTGACTTTAAACCTTTTTTTTATAAAAATAAAGGTTAACTACTGGAATAGTCACTTATGTTTTCCCCCATTACAGAATTGTCACCGATTTTTAAAAACGATCAGTAAGGTCACTTACGTTTTTAGGTGTAAACTTTTGGTCACTCTGCCGTTTATTGCCGTTAAATGCTAACGAGATGCTGATCTAACACAATAAGAAAAAGATAAATTACATAAATAGTCTCTAAACTATTACTTCAATCCTATTTTGAACACCAAAGTAAAAATAATTTATATAATTACACATTTAATTCTTTATATTTACAATTTTTTTATTCCTTCACCCCTCTACTATCTTTCATATATTATAGATGCAATAAACTGTTGATGAAAACTCATCATCACACCCAAAACCTAATTCCGGGGGCTCTTTTTCTCTTCAAAACTCATTGCTACTGTGCTACATCATCAAATCACAATTGTAGAAAAGAGCATGAAATAAAGATGCCATAAAGTCAGTAAACTAAGTCTTCAAATGACTAAATTAAAGCAAAAATTAAAACAACGCCCATTAATCGGAAACAGTAAAACAAGCAACACGTTATTTTTACAAGAGTATGGTTACAATTTAACTTACTAGAAACCCCCATTTGCGACTGAGAGTAAAAGCAACCAGATTCTTCTAGATTCAAGTGAAAGCTAACTCTAAATCTGGGTATTAAATATGATGGCATACGCAGACCACAATCATAAAAAACAAAGAGAAAATGAAGAATATAGCATAACAACAAAGCATAAAAAAAGAGAGGATTTTTTGATGAAGGACCAGTAATCAGGTGCATCTCAACAGTCAATAGCATCAAAAGTCATGCTTTGAAGCAATTCATTTTATTCATAGCCATAAACATATTGAAAATATTAAAAAAAGCATACAAACAAAAACAGGCAGATGGGGTGGAACAAAACAGGCCGTGAAGTGACCAAAAGGAAAGTAAGATCAATTATCCCCTTTAAATCATCATCAAGCAGCTTAAGAATTATTGTTGGAGGGTTCATAAATCTAGATGAAGAAAAATATGAAAGATGGTGGAGAGGAGAAGAAATAAAAAATTATAAATATAGAGAATTAAAAGTGTAATTATATAAATTGTTTTTATTTCTGGGGTCAAAATATGATTGAAGTAATAGTTTAGGGACTATTTAAGTAATTTATCATTCTTTTCACTGTGTTAGATCAACCTCTCGTTAGCGTTTAACAACAACAAACGACTAAGTGACCAAAAATTTACACCCTGAAAACGTAAGTGACCTTACTGGTCATTCTTGAAAAATGGTGACCAACTTTGTACTTGGAGAAACATAAGTGAACATTCCAGTAGTTAACCCAAAAAATAAAATAAATTATCTAAATTATCATTAGGAGTTAGACGTTATAAATTTATTTTTAAATAAAGTGACAACCCATATTATTATTGTATTCGTTACATAATTTTGTAACTTAGGAATCGAGCTCAAGACCGACAAGACATGGTATTATTAAATATAAATTCTATTTTGATATCAATACTTCTTGGAGACAACTACCGAGTCAAGATAATGAGGTGGCCAAATTGATAGTGTCCTAAAAGAGGAATGACTTAATTGTAAGAACTTTTATTTGAATGATAAAATTACAAACGATCTAAAACTTGAATGACCATTGAAATAATTTATCAAAAATACAATAAAACCTCTATAAATTAATACTCTTTAAATTAATAAACTCTATTAAATAATATTTTTTTTCGGTCCCGACTTGGACCAATGTAAAAAATCATCAAATTCGATAAGATAATAATATAATAATTTTTTGGAGACCTCCTTTATAAATATAAAGGTCCTATCAAAACTATAAATTAATATTTCGTAAATATTATAATTATTACTTTGGTAACTTGCTCAAATATGAATCTATTGTAATCAGTTTCTTTTTAAAATTCAAATCTAATTCAATTTCATCTCTAACTTTTCTAATTGCACCTACAAGTTCCGGCGTTGAGGTCTCCAACTGCAATAAAAAGTTGTGAAGAGTTGTTGCCGCATTCAATGTTTCCTTTCGCGTGACTAGTTCAAGTGGTGTTGAATCATCTTCAACTTCATCATTAGTAGAATTTTCAACAATATTAACCACAATTTCCTCTAAACTTTGAACTTAATTACAATAATTAGTTACATTAAATCAATACATAGTTTTTAAACTTATTATTTGATTAATTGCAATGAACTTAATAGATACATGAAAATATTCAATTAATTTCAATGAATTCGTAAATTCATAAATACAATTTTAAATTGAAACAATGAATTATTAAATACATGCATTAGTCTAGTTAGATATAAATAATTTGATACATGAATATATTTAATAACATATACATGAATCTACTTATTTTTAATTAATTGAAATATTGTGTATAATTCACAATTCATTTGTATACAATATCTTTATCAAAGTTATATTTGCTGAATTGAAAAAAAAATTAATAAATTATTAATTTATCGATATATTAATACCTCTCTAAATTAATAAAATTTCATGGTTCCAAAGGTATTAATTTATAGAGGTTTTCCTGTACTTACATATTCTTATTAATTTATTTGAGAAAAAAAACATATATATAAATATGCACATGTAGTTTGTTTGTTATTATACCACATATATAATATGTGTGTATTTCTTTACTTGTCTTCAAAGTGATATTCAACCATTGACTTAGATAATACGAAAGCGAAATATATTTAAAAAGATTTGTGCTGATTTTCTCGTTGATCAGGCGTATGATCGTGTATTAAATACCACTAAAGCGATATATATATATTGATTAGAAATTGCTAGTTTTATAATATGAGAGTAAATCAAATGTATAAGCTGAACATTTTTCAATAATTGTTGAATTGGCGAAAGCGATATATTATACTGCATATTAAGTGTTTTGTTAGTTATATATAAACCCGGCAGGAGATTTAATATATTTCAAAAGTAAAAGAAAAAACAAAAGGGGACAGCAAACCCCAACCAGATCCGAAAAATGAAACTAAACGGACACTTGGCCAAACAAAACAAAAGACCCCCAAAAGAAAGATTAAATAAAAGACTAACTAGGGAGTAGAAACTCCCAAGACAACACCCATGCCAGGTTCAGACTAAAGAACTCCTCTCATCTCTCTTCACCACCGTGAAGCGTCGGAGCACTGAGGACAAAGCACATGCAAGAGGAGACGGGGCCATTAGCTTAGAACGAAAGCCCCCAAAGAAATTAGAACAAGCAAAATAAGTTCATGGCGGATCCCAAAATTTTTTGTCCGCCGCTACCACAAGAAACGCACGATCTGGGACTTTCTCAACCCAAAAAACCTCCGGCGAGAATCCATCGAAAGCTCGAGCCACCTCATGAGCGGCCTTATTCCTAGATCTTGGAACAAAGTTGAAATCGCACGCTTCCAGCAACCGGGCACGACTCTTCACTTCCCAGGTCAGGGCACTCATCTCTGAAAAATCTCTCGATGTAGATTTTAGACTTTTCACCACGGCTAATGAGTCGCCCTCTAAAATTATCCGGCGCAGCCCCAGATCAATAACAAACTCCAAGGCATGCAACTAAGAAGCGAGCATCAAAATTCACCTTGACCCAGCCCTCCTGGGGCGGATTCCACCTAATGACACCTACACCAGGAGGGGGGCGGTCCATCGGCACAAGGGTTTCCAGCTCATGACAGTAGGATTTAACGAAGGTAAAAATCTCTTCCCTCGACTGAGAAATACCCTCATGTATGCGTTTATTCTTGGCAAACCATAATGCCCAAATTGTAATTCCAAATTCTCTGTGTTTTACATGCGGTACATTAGTGAAAATCCAAGCTAACCAATCATAGACACTATTTAGGATAGGCTGAAGAGGCCACCGATAACCCATGGACTGCCAAACGAGCTTAGGTAGTTGACAATCCCTGATAGCATGTAGCCTTGTTTCACTAACTGATGAACAAATGGAGCAAATAGAATCATTTAGGACTCTCTTAATACACAGGTTTTGCCTGGTAGGAACAAAATTCATAACAAATTTTCAGACCTGAATTTTGATCTTTTCTGGACACGATAAAGCCTATAAATATTTAAAAAACTTTCTTTCAGAAGGATCGCTAGACAAATTCTGAATTAAGAGCTTGTAGCCGCTTCTAACTGAATAAACCCCGGACTGTTCAGCGGACCATACAAGGAAGTCCTCCTGCAAAGAATTAGCAAGAGGAATGCTAACAATTTTCGATGCCTCCTCCTCTAGAAACGTAGCCTGAATTAGTTCGAAGTTCCAGGATTTTGGATTTTCATGAATGAGATCCTGAACCCTGGTGACCTCCGAGGTCATAAGAGATTC
This sequence comes from Hibiscus tridactylites, assembly GCA_958450335.1. Classification (NCBI taxonomy): domain Eukaryota; kingdom Viridiplantae; phylum Streptophyta; class Magnoliopsida; order Malvales; family Malvaceae; genus Hibiscus; species Hibiscus tridactylites. The sequence continues at coordinate 81,101,324 of OY288280.1, forward strand.
GATGAGCTTTGGTGGAGACATTGGCAACCAGAAATCGTTCCAGATGTTTATAGACGTCCCCGACCCAACCTTTCATCTCAGCCCCTTAAGCAGAAGACCCTTCGCGCTCCAAATGCTTCTCCAAACTAGGGAAGGAGCAGAGCCCAACAGAGAACCCAAGAAATCTGAGGACCGAAAATACTTAGCCTTCAAAACTCTACTTACCAGGCTTGTAGGATTTGTTATCAACCTCCACCTTTGCTTCGCCAGCAGGGCCACATTGAATTTTGCAAGGTCCCTAAACCCTAGCCCTCCATCCTCCTTCAAAAGGCACAACTTCTCCCAAGTACACCAGTGGATACCACGTTTTTGTTTGGAGTTTTGCCACCAGAATCTAGCCATAGCTGATTGTAATTCATTACAGACAGTCTTAGGTAAGAGGAAAACACTCATGGCATATAAGGGGAAGGCTTGTAACACGCTTTTAATGAACACCACCTTTCCCCTTGAGATAAAGGCTTAACGCTCCAGCCAGATGTCCGCTTCCGGGTCTTATCCTTCAACTCTGCAAAGGCCCGCACTCTACTACGCCCTACTAACAGGGGCAAGCCCAAGTACTTTTCAATATTGCTACTTTGCCCAACACCAAAAATAGTTTTTATTGTCTGTTGATCCAATTCATCAGTATTCGAACTGAAAAACAAGCCTGATTTAGCAAAATTAATCTGCTGACCCGAACAATTCGAATATTACTCAAGGGCGTTTTTAATAGAGCAAGCATCCCCTCCACTCGCTTTGCCAAACACAAGACTATCATCCGCAAAGAATAAGTGCGTAAGAGATGGAGCGTACCTATTTAGTCGGACACCCAAAAGTTGCCCTCTACTTTGAGCTTGATGCAAGAGAGAAGAGAGTCCTTCCGCACAGACCAGGTACAAGTAAGGGCTTAGAGGGTCTCCCTGACGAAGGCCTCTAGATGGACAAAACGAATCCCCCATCTTTCCATTCATAATCACTGAATAAGACACCGTAGAAATACATCTCCAAATACAATTAACCCATGTTGAGCAAAAACCCATACGTAATAGCACAACACTTACGAAACTCCACTCAACTCTATCGTAAGCCTTGCTCATATCCAACTTTAGAGCAAAAAAGTCACAATTCCCCCCTCGCTTATTTTTAAAAGAGTGCAGCGCCTCATAAGCTACAATGATATTATCCGTGATCAAACGGCCCGGGACAAAAGCACTCTGGGCTTCGTCAATGCATAACGAGAGGACCTCACCAGCAGAGAATTCTCTACATAACTCTTCATTCATGGGCCCAGTAATACACGAGGCAATCCCCTCTAAGACTTACGCTGGATCACTTGGGCCTTGAGAACAAAACAAAGTTTCAAAATATTCCTTAGCTGTAGCCGCAAGCCCATCCTCATCATCATGGCAAACATTATTGCTATCCACAAGCGACGAAACCTTATTACGACGTTTTCGATGGGAAGCAAAACGATGAAAAAACGCTGTATTGCGATCTGCATTCTTCATCCAGTTACTCCTAGCCCGCTGCTCCCAATATAGCTCGGCTTTATTATATTCCATATTTAATTCCAGCCGGGTATCCATAATATCTCCAATCACTTCATCAGAGGGGTCTTTATCGAGAAGTTCCTCTAACTTTGCTTTTAAACGAGAAATGGAGAACCTCTTTTCACTACGTAGTTTTGAGGCCCATTTATTTAAACCCACAGTCATCTCCCTTAACCGCTCAGGAACAGAACCCTCAGACAAACTCCACAGACGTTTAACCTCACCTTCACATGATTCCTCCATCAACCAAGCAGCCTCAAACCTGAATAACCAGTGACCCGGACCACCCATTGCTGTGTCCGTTTCTAACAATAATGGGCAGTGGTCCGAGAAAGTGTGAACCATATGAGTAAGAGAGAAATTCGGAAACATCTCCCACCATCTATTGTTAGCTACCCCACGGTCCAACCTCTCGCGTATACTCGTGCCCCGAGTTACACCTTTATTCCACGTATACCAATGCCCAGTGTACCCAATATCCGACAAAGAACAATCCTCAAGCACTCTCCTAAAACTCTCCATTTGTCTTTCACATCTCAACCGCCCTCCTTTCTTCTTATCTGTGGTTAAGATTTCATTGAAATCTCCTATGACAAGCCACGGAAACTCAGGATTCTCGTTCGACCCCCTAATTAAATCCCAAGCTGCATTTCGGAACCTCTCCTCAGGAGCCCCATAAAACCCCGTCACACGCCAACTGAGCCCACTGTTCTCTGAGATTATAGCATCAATAAAATGTGTAACCCCCTTAACCCGGCCTAGACGGTTGACCCGAATTAAGAAAGTCACACGGGGAAAACCAAAGTCAACCCGAAAGTCAACCTTGATTAACGACCCTTTTTTTCTTTTTAATCTTGTCTAAATGCACATTAGACCTAATTGTGATCACACAGACATCATACCCAATGATCACGAACATCAGAGATCAAACAGGGACCCAATTGAACAAATTACAACTTTAGGGACCAAATTGTAACTTCTGATAAAAAAATGAGGACTTAACTCAAATTTAAATTACCAACTTGAAATTAATCAGGTTTCATGCTTCTCTGTGAAATTTCAGCTCAAGAGGACTTCCCAAGCTCATACAATTGCACTTACAAGATTCAGGACCAAAATGCAAACAATTCAAAACATTTAACTGCCAATGTCAGCCCCTAACGGTCACCCGTTCCGAAACAAGCAGAGCCCGTTTCGAAACGCGGGGCCGTTCCGCAACGCGTACCGAAACACGGGCTGGTAGTAGCCTTTCCGTTTCGGAACGGTCCCTCCCGTTTCGGACGCCTGGGTTTGTTTAAGGCACCCGTTCCGAAACGGTAGGTGCTGTTCCGAAACACCCTGCACAGATTGCCCCAACAAGCATACTTAAACATGCAATTAAACATCCAATCATGCTCCAAATGCCACCAAACTTTGCCAGCATGCAATTCAACATATATGAGACATACTAGCATCATCAATTCAACAAAACAACATCATATGCAAAAAGCCCCAAATCTATAGGCATGCTTCCTACACAAGCAAGCCATTCAAGCACAAACTTCCAAAACAAGCATGTAATGATCTAAACAAACAACCAGCATTCTCATCAACATTCAACATACTTAGGGAGTTCCAAACACCTCCCAAAACATATACATTGGTCCCCCATTGCCAAATTACCAAAAGCTAAAAATGTACTTAAGAAACCTTCCATACTTTGAGCTCTACTATCACTTGAATACTTGCCCTCCTTGCTGCCCTCAAGGTTCTCTAATGTTCTGCATTATTGAATTAAGAAAACGAAAGAGAGCGTAAGCAAAAGCTTAGTGAGGAATGCTCTTAAAACCATTCAATAATGCATTTAAAAACATTTGTAAATCATGCTTCAAATCAACATTTGCACATGCTCAACGCATACTTAAAACAAGCATCTCATGCTTCACAACATAACATGTCATATTGGCTCAAGTGATAGATTCCATTTCTTTAAAACAAGTTCATCAACTTTCCCAAGGACTTTTAAACACCTTGGCCCCAAGGACTTTTAAACACCTTGGCCGTGGACTTTTAAACACCATGAATGAGGACCACACAAGGACTTTTAACCACCTTTGTGTCCATAGCTTGATTCACCCCAAGGACTTTTAAACACCTTGGCCCCAAGGACTTTTAAACACCTTGGCCCCATGGACTTTTAAACACCATGGCCCCATGGACTTTTAAACACCATGGAAAGGATCACTCAAGGACTTTTAACCACCTTGATGTCCACAACAAGAACCATCCAAGGACTTTTAACCACCTTGATGTTCTTAAGTAACAAGGCTCACTCAAGGACTTTTAACCACCTTAGTGACCTTAACCTTTTCAAAACATCACTTGCCAATATACATCAATTTTCATCATTTAATCTACTGTTTTAAAGCATTAAACCAAGCCATATTCATCATGCATTCAAAAGCATCAAACCACATTTTATCAATGTTCAAAAACAAGGAACTCTTACCTTGAGCTTCCTTCAACATATGGCTTATAAAAACAGCAAATACCATGCTAAATCATGCTTTCAAAACAGTAATTAAAACATGCAATTAAACCATATTGCTTCACCACAAAATCATGGCCACCACTAGAGAGTATTTCCGAAAACTTACACTTGAGCTTAGCAAAGTTGTTTAGACTTAAACTAAGCTCCCAAGACATTGGTTTCAAAGCCGAAAACCCAATTTCACTCACGCACTCACCGATTCCACTTTGCTTCAAGCCAAAGCACCAATTCAAGCTTCCGGATCAACAACTCTTGGATCCAAGGATGCCTCCCCTGTTTCAACACATCAAAGCAGAGGATTAATGCATCATCATGCATTAATTGCTTCAATGAAAGCACCTAAACTCGCTGCTCTCATCCACACTCTATTTTCGGCCACCAAACACAACCGAAAATGCATCCAAACCACTTCTCAACAAAGCCCAGCCATAAACCATCAAAACCAAACATCTTTTAACATCTAAAAAGAACCTATTAACATCCTTATACCTCCAGCAACACCAGATCCACAAGATCACCTCAAAAACAAACAAGAATCACAAGCTAAACTTAGGAAACTCAACCTATCCGGGATTGCATTAATCAAAACTCAATTCCTTATCAATTTAGAGTTCATTTAACATCAAAAACACATCTCAAATCACAGATTAATCAGATCTAACGAAAATCATCAAAAATCACCAAATCTTGCATTATAAGCCAAGATCCAATTCACAACTCAAAAGCCTTTAATAAAACATCAATTAAGGATTGAAAACTTAGGAATTTCAGTAAAGAACTGATAGTTTAGAGGAGAAGGACGTTCTTACCTCCAAACTTGAGTTTCTCCTCTTTTTGGAATCAAAAACCTTGATGAATCAAGTAGCAAATGATGAGGTTTTGTAGATATGATGATTAGGAATCAAAAGAGAGTTGAAAGATGAGATTTAGGTGAGAAAATCAGATCAAATTCTCTGGAGAGAAAGTGTTTGGGTTGAGAGAAAATGAGAGAAAAGAAAATAGGAAGTTAGTTATCAAAATGGCCAAAATGGCTTTCCCTCCTCTTTTGTTATGTTTTAAAATCAGAATATAGCTTAAAATATCTTAGAAAAATCTGGAGAAATTACTTTTGGAATAATAGCTCCTTAAAGATTCAAAGTTTCAACCCTTTCTAAAACAGTCACAAAACTTTCAAAAATTACATTTTGGTCACTAGCCAAAATGTCACCCTTCCAAAACTCATTTTCCAAAATTGATTTCACAGTTCACTTAATTATATTAAAAGATGATTTTAGAACATTTTTCCATATTTTTAATGCAACCCAAACTAGGCTTTCCTAATTTCACCCTTTTTAGATTCGAACAGCACTTTGACCAACCGGCCAACGCCCAAAACTCCTAAGCCCAAAACCGGGGCGTTACAAAATGTTCCGAAAACGATCTCACCGTAACCTCACACTCATCCTTCCAAGCCAACGATAACCCGACACTTCGACCCTGCGAACTAACATCGATCCCATTGGGAAACCCGCATAATCTACGAGCTCTAGCCATCTTGCTTGAACTTAACTTAGTCTCCATCAAAAACACTACCATCGGGTTGACATATCTCAACACACGTCGGAGACGTCTTACTGTCCGAGGTTTCCCCAAACCACGGACATTCTAACTTCGGAGCTTCATTGCACCCGGCTGGCCTTGACAACCAGACCCGCCGATCCTCTGACATCACCCTCTTTAGAATCACTAGATCGTGAAACTTGAGAGGAACTCGCACCAACTCTCTGACGCTTAGTGCCATCCAGATGTTCCAACGTATTATCCTCAGCCTCATAGGACATTTCCTGGTCAAACCCCGATCCCTCATTGTGTACTGGCCCAACACCTGGCCCAAAGCCCACTAAGCCCGGAGGAGAGCCCTCACCCAAATTTGAGATAGTTGACTTGCCTTTTAAATTTGAAATGAGATCCAAAAATCTATCTGAACGGAATTCCTTAATTTGCACAGGGTATCCAATCTTACCCTGATCCATGCTAAAATTTAGCGAAGTGTCAGAACCACTTACGCCACTAATTGCTCAAACGTCCTCACGCAACCAGGGGCTATACACCGGAGCACCGCGCCTCGACGGGGCACGAAGGGAAGCATCCCATTCACACTTCAAAACAGTATCCCCGGACTGAAACCTAATCGGGCAAACACTCTCACCATGCCTGAGCCTCCCACACAGAAAACAAAAAAGTTTCAATTTTTCATACTGAAACCTAACATAAACAGGAACACCATTAAGCACCGTCACTTTCTTCCTACGCTTTAGCGGACGACGAATGTCGATCCGCACCCGAATACGCATCATTCTCCTATACCCCAACGTAACCGTAGATGAATCTTGGTCGATGAAGGCTCCGACAAAATTACCTAACTGAACTGCAATGTGAGTAGACATGAATCCCACCGGCACATCACATACCAGAACCCAAAAATCAACCGAGAACAGCGGAACACACAGCGGCTCTTCCCCCGCACAGAGCCGATGGAGAATCAGTAAATGGTTATTAAAGTACCACGGTCCACCCGCCTCCAATCTGTCCGCGTCAATAGGGTGATAGAATCTGAACAAAAATCTACCATTCCCAATATCAGAGATAGATATCCCACCAGTTGGATGCCATACATTAGATAACGTAGAATGCATCGAATGAAAATTGACTACGCTCGTCGTCAGGAACGAGCCTACAAAGCAGTGGTCGTACAAGATCTCAGGATCCACACTCACATTATCAACAAGAAGAGGTTCCTCCTCACCTTCTTCAATTGTGAGACCAGCCAGATCCACTTCTACACTCGCCATTATCCGCCACAGACTCCCAAACACTACGTTAAAAGGAAACACCAAGAAAAAGAACCACAACAAAAAGAAAAAAAAAATCGTGCCACACAAGAGCAGAGAGAAAACGTGCCATGCAAGAGCAGAGAGAAACTAATTATTATTTCTATCTAATAAGTGTTTTGTTATACTTAATTCCCTATAATTTGAAGTTCAAAACATTTTATCAATGTAGCAAATTCGAAAATAAATAAATCTTTTCTTTATTTAAAGTGTGACGCATTAAAAATTATTGTTCTTAATTGAATTAGGATTAAACAATGAGAGAAATAAAGTTGTTTAACTTCAATATTAATATAAACTTAATACATATTTAATCTAAAATTTAGGATAGACAAAATTTAATTTTGAAATATTTAAACTAATAGGATTAAAATTAAAAATTTTGAATGGCACATATCTTCCATTCAGGGATGAGCGTGCGAAACCGACGGGTTGTAACCTGATATGGTTAAGTCTTTTTAAGTCGGATTCATGTATAAGGTGAAATAAACTTTATCCGAGATAATTATACAATTCTCTCGTATATTTAAAGACAATTAATATATTATTCTCTTTTATACTTTTTCAATTTTCTCCTTACTTTTATAGAATAAAAAAAATAAGGACGATTATTATAACTATCATTGTTTATATTTGTTCTATTATCCATATTTTTAATAAAAACAAGAAAATATGTATTATTATTTGTTTCGGTTGAATCGAGTCGATTTGAGGGCGAATTTTAATCTTAAAATTTAGATTAAATTATGGTCGGTGAAAAGTCACCATATGTCAGCTTAGATTGAGTTCGAGTAAAAACTTTAAATTTTTAAATTAAATTTGGATCAACCAAAAACTTAGATACTATAACTATTCCATCTCTACCTTGATTCCCTCAGTAGCTCTATTTCTATCTTTGATGATTACAAATAATGTGCCCTACAGTCTACAGATACGTGGGGTGACTTGGTTGCAAGTTGCAAAAACTAATGGTGAAAACATTAACTTGAATGGCACATGATTCATTTAATTTGTCAAAGTAATAATATCCCCCGAGAGATAAGAAATAGACAGTTGAATGTCAACATAGAAAAAAAAAACTAATATATTACGATAATATGAAAATATCAAATATATTTGTATCAAATAATGCACTACTCATATTCAATGCTCTTTAAAATTAAAATAATACAACTTGTTCAAAAATAATAATAATACAAGTCTTGCAGTCAAAGGCAATTAAAATCTTGGTGGTTGCTAATGGAATTTATATAAAAATGGTATAAGATCAAATGGTGTGGATCTCTGTTTAAACAGGACAGTAGCTGTAGCGTAACCGTTGTTAAAAAAGTCGGGTGTCTTTAGCTGGTGCAAATCGCCCCTCCGTTTCTCTTCGGTCTTTCCCTTGTCTGCCAAAGGTCTCACACTTCATTCAGTTGTCCCCTTTCTCACACAAAAAGGCATGGATTCCAAAGAAGTTGCTCTCGATTTGTTTCCCTACCTTAAAGTCTACAAAGATGGAACCTTGGAGAGAATCGCCGGGGTTGAAGTAGTTTCCCCGGGACTTGACCCTGAAACCAACGTTTTATCAAAAGACATCGTCATAGTGCCCGAAACCGGTGTCTCGGCTAGGATTTACCGTCCCAACTTGGCTACTGAAGGTCAAAAGCTACCCCTTGTAGTTTATTTCCATGGTGGAGCCTTTTGCGTAGCATCGCCCGCTTTTCCAAACTACCACAACAGCCTCAACAAGCTCGTAGCCGAGGCTAACGTCGTTGCTCTTTCAGTTGACTACAGGTTAGTCCCGGAGCATCCTCTTCCTACTGCATTTGAAGATTCATGGGCTGCACTTCAGTGGGTGGCTTCTCACAAGGACAAAGAAGGTAACCACGAGTCTTGGATCAAGGACTATGCCGAGTTCGAAAACGTGTTTTTGGCTGGTGATAGTGCCGGTGCAACTATTGCACATCACTTGGCTTTACGGATCAAGGAATCGAGTTTGGGTCAGAAGTTGAAGATTCTTGGTATTGGTATGATCCATCCTTACTTTTGGGGATCGAACCCGATCGGATCAGAGCTGAGTAATCGGGTGAGGAAAGAATTAGTAGATAAGTGGTGGTTGTACGTTTGTCCCTCGGACAAAGGGTGTGACGATCCGCTTATTAATCCGTTTGTGGATGGATCCCCTGATCTTGCAGGGTTGGCATGTGATGGGATCCTAGTTATTGTTGCAGAGAAGGATATACTGAAGGATAGAGGGATGTTATATTACGATGAAGTGGTGAAATCTGGGTGGAAGGGGAAGGCAGAAATTATGGAGACAGAAGGTGAGGATCATGTCTTCCATATCTTTAATCCTGACTGTGACAAGGCCAAGATCTTGATCAAACGCTTAGCTGCTTTCCTTAACCAAGGGAAGGCTCCCGCTGAATGATAATGTGAAACCCATATTTGGTTGAGATCCCCCCGTTGACATGTTTGCATTTCTTCTTCATTAGTATGATTGATGCACTTTTCTGAATGTATCGTTTCCTCCTATATGGGACATGCCCATGATTTTACTGTCTTTTCTTTTACAAAGATTTCCCCCCTTTCCCCTCTTTTTTGAGGTGATGAATCTCAAGTCAAAACACTGAGAATGTGCATGACAAATTCAACACGTTAAAATGCAGACGGAGAACTTCTAACAATTGCTGAAATGCAAGTTCAACAAGCTGAAACCACATCCCCTCACTCCCGCGTACACAGAGGGAGGGAGGGAGGGTGAAAAAAGAGGGATAAAAGCATACAAATAACGAGACTGGTAGATAGTCGCTTTAAATTTTCCGGGAAAAAAATACAGAAGCAGTGCACTTGCCTAACAGTATATGTGATCAATGTGGATGCAATTACCGAACCTGAAAGGATAATACAGATGCTAAGAATCTAAAACACGACTGTGTCAAGCATAGTTCCCAAAGTCTGAACTATGTTTGAGGACATCAAGTTTGAGACATGTTCCTCTAAGTGCTTCTTGGCATCTTGTCGCCCGACATTCACGATTGCCAGCTTTTCTGGGGGTAATTCATCTTCCTCTTGCACTGCCTTGTTGTATTTAATAGCTAAATTCAACATTTCCTGCATAAGTCAAAATTAACCACCATCATTACTTTGCCTTGTGTAAGACCATTTTTCATTATAACAAGCAATTAGCTACTCGTTAGGACTTAGACATTTGAACTTTTTGTGCAAAAGTTCTAAATGCAACCTCTTTAATACAGGGAACTCACTGCAAGGGAAGATTATTGCAGTTATTAAGATTTTTCTTCCCTTCCAGAGAAATGACCTTCAAATACCTCAATACCAATGAGGGACAGCATCAAGTCAATACATAATCGATAGTTCAACACAAAGTGCGTTAAAATCTTCACTCACCTGAACAGTTTGTTCATTGGTTTTCGAATGAGTATCAAAACGACGAAGTGTCAGTCCATCTGTCCACTTCTTCTTATGAAGATTCAACAGCATCTTTTCCTCAAGCTCATTCTTTCTGTAGTTAATGGCTATAGAATAATAGTGTCTATTTAGACCATGGATCAATGCCTGGCAATGAAAAATAATAAGATGATATCAGTCCCCATGTCCAAGAAACTATTGGGAAAAAAACTCATAAAAGTATTCATTTGGCAGTCACTTGGATAGATGGCTTATTAAGATGCCCCAGATTGGATGTTGTTTGACGTGGTTCTTGGCCAAGCATCATGGTTTGTGGGTTGATCAAACGGAATGCATCAATCACCACCTTCCCTTTAACGCTCTGAATTGGATCCACCACCACTGCAACAGCCCTTTGATTCAAAGCTTCAAAACTCTGCAAGCAGTGACAGATGTTAGCAAAAGATAGGCCACCTTTCATTGATCACAATAGTTAAGAAAAAAATACACCTATACAAACCATTGAAATGGTCTTTACTAGAAAAGGTTGAAATGTAAAACATAAAGCAAATGGTATAGGATAGGCAAAAAAAGGCTTGTATCAAAACTTTTCAGACAATGCAGACGTACTAGAAAAATATTCAGTAACCTAAATTTATGTTTCGAGCAGTTACATTCCTTAAAAGCTGTTATATAATCAACTATTTTTGACACGTTGTACAAAGTATGATACTAGGCAGACACCAAGTCTGTGTCATGATAACTAATAAGCATCAACGATAACAGCATATATGCATTTTTCCTTGGAAAGGGAGGGAGGGGCTACAAAGCAATGGGTAACAATAGATATAGTGCAGTGTCCAAAATGATTTAAAGGCAGAGTTGACAAGCAATCCTTTTACCTTGAATACCCCCTCTTCCTCAGAAACAAAAATAAAAGAGGACCCGAATGTAAAGGAATTTTAATTTAATAGTTAAATACCAATAATATTCTCATTTCCTTGAAAGTATAAGAATGATGTGATCAATGAGTTGTAAGTTAAGTATCAACACTAAAAAGAGACATCAAAACCTATGAAAAACAGGAAATTCTTCTAAGCAACAGTAACATAGCAAGTTGAGTGGCATGTGTATGATGCAGCAGAATGCAAAAATGTTAATCACAACCTGCTGTGTATTTATGTCCACACCAGAAAGCCAACAGCCAAATCCTGGATGTGAATGGTACCAACCCACCACCATCTCTGGCCTGTAACAACAAGCAAGAAGGTCAGCAACCAATCTAGAGAAATAATAACATATCATCACGGAGTACAATACCGTCTAGTTGGTATAATCGAACGAAACTAGAGACAAGAGTGTAGACAATACCTTCCTGTTTGTTTGAGCATGTCAAGCATATTTGTCTGGAAAACGTGATCCACAGCTTCAACACTAACACCAGTACCGCTCTGCGGCATTGCAAAGACATCCACGACACGCACAGTGTACTCATCAACAAACTCTCCCAACATCAAACCCATAACTTCCATGGGAACTCCAGCTCTCCCTATAATATGTTCAAATCAACCAAATAAAGAAACAGAATTACAACAATCTACTGCAAAAGCTAAACTCTTTTACCCTCAAATCGAAAGAGCTCACGGTTCTCATACATGAATAAGAAAAATATTATTTTTATTTAACAAAACCCCCTAAACTGCAGAATCAAAACAGTATATTTTAAAGACAAAGAAGAAACCCTAGTTAGCTAAGAACTCCATACAAGCAGAGGCTGAGAAGATGAGAAAGAAAAATACCGTGCTTGAGCATTTTGAGAAGGGCGAGAGAGGAAATATAGACCTGCTCCGACGAATCGAGGGTCGGAGAATCTGGTGGCGGATGACCCAAAGCGCCTCCAGCACCGGCGAACATCCTCTGCAGTCTCTCCATGCCTGACATTGTCCGATCGGAGTTTTTGGAGGACTTTTTCTTTGGCAGCAAGACAAATGAAATCCTCGTCGCGGTAAAGGCTTGATATCGAACTCAAAAATTCGGTCTGGTTCTGTATAAATGGAGAACTTAAATGGTCCAAAAAAGCATGGGCTTCCTTTGAAATATTTTACGGTCCAATGAAGCTAGCTAAAATAATTTTAAGCTTAATAATATAGTTTGGGATTGATAGGTAGGGGTGTTCAAAAATATTCGACTTGAATTATCGACCCGACTACTCGAACACAAATAATCGGTTATTTATTCAGATTTTTTTTGTTTGGGTTAGGTACTCGGTCTGCTATTTTCCGGGTCGGACCCGGGTCAAAATATTATGAATTTTCGGGTACTCGTTTTTTCAAGTACCTGAATATATTTAAAATTAATAGTTTTTATATTAATATATATATATTAAACTAATAAAAAATATTATATTTTTTATATTTTTATATTTAATAAACACATATTTTTTTTAAACTAATAAATATATTTTTATATTAAAACAATAAAATATTTTTGTATTTCAAAAATATTTTTTAAAATTTTTTGGATACCTAAATACCCGATTTTCCAAGTACCCGCAATAATCGAGTCGGGACACGAGCCGAAGATAGTACTATCTGACGATTTGGGTATCGATACTTCGGGTACTCGAATACCCACATTTGAACACCCCTATTGATGGGTCTTATTTATTTTATATCTATATTTTTATATAAAAGTGCAAGATGAAAGAAATTTTTTAATCAATGAAAATATTTTTATGGTTTATTATAACTTTATAATTATAATTTATACAACTAAACATGACATGATGAATTAAGATGTAATTATATTGTGCTTACCACACATGTTTAGACAATTAGAATTCTATGACAATAATTACATTTTCAAACAATTTACTTCTTTTTTGAAGAAAAAATTATACATTACTCAATTTGAATAATTAACTTCTTTAAGAATAATTCTCTAAATAAATTATAAAATTATATGTAACTACTTTAACATTTATAAATTGAACTATAAAAATATGTGAAAGAAAACTAGTTAATGAAAAGGAAAAGCACTCGTACATAAATTATCAAAACTTCAAGGTGTAAAAAAAATAAAAATGTTTTCCCCCTAATCATGTCCTTTTTATGACTTTTACTAAAAATTACTTAAAATTAAATTTTAAATCATAACTCTAATTTTTACATCCTAAATCTTAAACCCTGCACCGTAAAAAATACATCATACCCTTAATTCCCTAAACCTTAACTACAACCCCTAACCTTAAAGCATAAACTCTAAACCCTAAACTCACTATTTTAAAGTGAGGCATAAAAGGGGCATGATACCATTCGTAAAAAAGGTACATCAATTGATTGAATGGTAAAGGATACTCATGTTATCACACGAGTATGCCTCAGATTAAAAATTACTTAAAATTAAAGTTTAAACCATAACCCTAATTTTGACAACCCAAGCCTTAAACCCTACACCCTAAAAAATACAACATACCCTCAATTCTCTAAACCCTAACAACAACCCATAATCTTAAACTATAAACCCTAAACCCACTATTTTGAAGTGAGGGCATAAAAGGTACATGATAAAGTGTTCATCCTAATACCACCTTATATAAAACCGAACATGTAACGAGACGATTGGTTTGAAATTTCCTATTTCCACAAGTGTTGAGTGACTTTCATGGAAATATACTTCAAGAATCACTGTCTTACAGAGACTTTCATGGAAATGAGTTCAAAACTTTGTATCAGTATTGTTGCAAAATTTTATTTTACTTGTTACCAAAGGCAGGATTGATCATTGGCCAGTGGCGTAGAATGGTCGCCGTTGAAAAGTACAGTCACTGTTGTTGAACTTTGAACCACAACGCTTACAACAAATCCGCGGGATAGCGACAGTGGTGCACCTGTCGATCATTTAATGGAAGGCTTCTCAATGAATCTGGAAACGAGAAGAAGTAGCATTGCATATTCATGTCTCTCTCGCGTGTTGAAGTTTCAAACCAAAGAGTTTTCTTATAGTTCCGATTTAACAGAGATTGGGGTTTCAGTCTACCAAGCTTCGCCGATGTATCCAAGAAAGTCCGGGTTTTGCTTTCCATGAAGACTGAAGCCGCCGTTGAATGTTCAGAGTTACATATGGAGAGAACTGGAAGTCTATAAATACCCATGCCATGGATTCCTCCTAAGCATCAATCATAACCAGCAAATTAAGCTTAATCAAAGACCCTCAAACCCCAAAACATTCTCAGTCAATCGTCACAATGGGAAGTCTCCCGCAAGTTGCAAGCCCCAGATCACCCCTTCAAGCTCCCACCTACGGGAACTTAATCACTGTTCTTAGTATCGACGGAGGTGGGATCAGGGGGATTATCCCCGGAACTATTCTTGCCTTTTTAGAGTCCCAACTTCAGGTAGCTAGAAATTTGTTTTGATTCATTGAATACATCAGCGAAATTCAATGTTTTTTTTTTCATAACTAATATCATCATGTTTGGAACAATGGCTGTTTACAGAAGCTGGATGGTGAGGAAGCGAGACTGGCTGATTATTTTGATGTCATTACTGGGACTAGTACTGGTGGCCTCGTCACTGCCATGCTAACAACCCCAGATCCCAGCAACGACAATCGCCCTCTTTTTGCCGCCAAAGATATCAACGATTTCTATCTGGAACACTGCCCAAAAATATTTCCCCAAGATCGGTAAGCTGATGGTTGTGGATAAAAATCTTTCCCTGATAAATACTACTGGCAGTCTGACATAACCCTTTTGTCATATAACAGCACGCCATTTGCTCCGGCTGCAAATTTGGTCAAATCTTTAACTGGTCCGAAATATGACGGTGAATATCTTCGCAACATTGTGAGAGAAAAGTTGGGTGAAACCAGACTGCATCAAACATTGACAAATGTTGTGATCCCAACGTTTGACATCAAACAGCTCCAGCCAAAAATCTTCTCCTCCTACGAGGTTCATAACTCAGCAAAACCCTCTTATTACAAATTTCCTTGGCCATATTCTTTGATGTATAAGATTATTTACCTGGCGTGCATTTTATATCATATTGTAGGTAAAGAACAACCCTTGCAAAAATGCTTTGCTTTCCGATATATGCATCGGAACATCTGCTGCGCCAACTTACCTTCCTGCCCATCAGTTTGAAACCAAGGATTCCGCCGGCAAAGTTGAAGAATTCCATCTTATTGACGGTGGAGTTGCCGCTAATAATCCCGTATGTAAACATATCTAGATGTTTTCATATCGTTGTGCAATTAATTGATCATATGTTCTTAAACTGCTCCATTAATACTCGCAGACCTTAGTAGCCATCAATGAAGTGACCAAAGAAATAACTCGTGGGAATCCTGATTTCTTCCCCATAAAGCCAGACGACTATACTCGTTTCCTTGTTTTATCCTTGGGCACCGGTTCCCAGAAATGTGAAGAAAAATACCCTGCTCAAATGGCAGCAAAATGGGGTCTCTTGGGATGGTTCACCTGTGAACACTCCACTCCGCTGATAGATGTTTTCATGCAAGCCAGCAGTGACATGGTCGACTTTCACAATGCTACTGTTTTCAAAGCACTTAAATCTGAAAAAAGCTATCTCCGTATTCAGGTATACATTTATAGAGGGAGAGAATCATTTTTTGTTTTTGGAAATTAATGTAGTTAACTGATATATAAAAGAGCTTTATACTTAACCTACAGCATCAAATGAATGCAGGATGATACGCTAAGTGGAACAGTGGCATCTGTGGATATTGCCACAAAAGAAAACTTGGAGGAACTGGTAAAAGTTGGGGAAAATCTGCTGAAAAAACCAGTTTCCAGGGTGAATTTGGAGACTGGTAAATTTGAGCCTATTAATGAGGGTACAAATGAGGAGACGCTGGTCAGGTATACAAAATTAACTATCCTAACTTCTGATATTCTATTGATTAATGTATTACGCATAATGCATCGAGTAATTCATATATATGGTGCTGAATTGATGATTTTTTTTTAAAAAAAATTGCAGATTAGCTGAAGTGTTATCTAAGGAGAAGAGGCGTCGTGACATGAGATCACCACTTGGAAAGCAGCTTGCAGCAAACAAGAAATGATCAATGTTCTTAATGAATATTAGGATTTTTTTAAATTTAGGTGTTAACTACCCCTGATTAGTGATGAACTATTCAATTATTTTATTTATTTTCAGACTTATTTTGCTCCGTTGTTTGAAAAATATGGCATGTCAGATGGTATATTGCAGAAATCAATTTTTAATTCATTATTTAATCTAAGATATAGAATTTCATGCAAATCAATGTTTCAGAATTTTTTTATAGGCTAAATAAGATTATTGGTGGGAATCAAATCTTAAATCTTATCAAATGTTAATTGAACGAAACTTATGCAAACAAAAGAAACAACACATGAGCACCAATCAACTTGGCTCAGTGGTTAAGAGAACTGTTGTTATTTCTAGAGGTTACAGATATTACTTATAATCACTTTAGTTTTTATATAAAAAAAACACATGAAACATCAACAGCCCCCAAACAAATTGGATACAGACATGTGTCAACATTCAATCTGGAGAGACAAACATCAGCTACGAAGAGAACAAGCTGCCACCAGAACGGAGAACACCCTGAGTTAACTTTCCTTAAACTCTCATTTCCAATGAGAAAAAGGGAAAACTCTAAATTTTAAAACCATTTTGATTATGTCCTCCAGCCTTTCCTTGGGGTGTCCTAGAACGACGACGATGCCTCTCTTGGGACAGTAGAGCAGCAAACCTATAAGATCAAAAATATTTATCCCAAAATCAATGATTCATACAAATCCCGTCATTAGAAATGTTAAAAGCTTTATTAGTTTCTACAAATTCTACCTTGTAAGAGCTTCTTCATTAGTTTCTTGAGCGAAAGGCTCAAACATGCCTGTTTCCACGTTAACTCTAGAAACTCGTTTTTTCAACAGCCCTTCGCCAACTTTCACAAGTTCATCTAAATTCTTCTTCGTTGCTACGTCGACGGAAGATACATTCCCACTCAAACCGTCATCCTTTTCATAATTCAAACATGTTAAAACCCGTAAAAAAAAACTTAATATTTCCATTTTAAAGCTTAAGAGTATGAGTCTGTATGACTGCAAATGCATGTACCTGTACACGGAGGTATTTATCAGAGTGAAGGGCTTCAAAAACTACAGAAAGATGGAGGTCGACCATGTCTCCACTTGCTTGAGTGAATACATCAACTAAAGGGGTGGAACCCTCGCTGGTTAACCAACCTAATAAACCCCACTTAGCTGCCTTGCTTGCTTTGTATTTCTCTTCGGCTTTTGGAGAGCCAGTCCCCAAGGAGATAACCAGAAATCTTCCATAATCTATGGGTTTAATTGGAAAGAAATCGGTGTTTCCCTTAATGATCTCCTTGGTCACTTCGCCCATAGCTAGTAAAGTCTGGAAGGTCCAAAACATTCATATATTTAACCATAATATTTGCCATATAGCTAAATGAAACGATCAAATCGATACAGAAGCGCATATTTACCGGGTTATTTGCAGCTACACCGCCGTCAATAAGGTTATATTCTTTCACGTTTCCTTTGTTGTCTTGGTTTTTGAAGTAATGGGCCGGGAGATAGGTTGGTGCAGCTGAGGTTCCAATGCAGATGTCTGAGAGTAAGGCATCTAAAATAGGTTTTTTCTTCACTTGATAGCTTGAGAAGATGATTGGCTGAAGATGGTTGATGTCAAATGTGGGGATTACAACATTGGTTAATGTTTGGTGCAACCTTATGTCTCCTAGCTTTTCTTTAACAAGGCTATGCAGAAACTTCCCATCATATTTTGGTCCCGATAGAGCTTTGATAACAGTTGTTGTTTGAGGAAATAACTGATATCTGCTAGTAAAAACAAATTGTCAACATAATCATAAAGTACTGATCATAATTGGATATCAGAAATAAATAAACGTATACCCTGGTTGAGGGAAGATTTTAGGGCAGTTCATTAGGTAGAAATCTTTGATATCTTTGGCAGCAAACAAAGGTCGATTGTTTTGATTTGGACTAGTGAGCATGGCCGTCACCAGGCCGCCCGTGCTAGTCCCTGCAATCACATCAAAATAGTCTGCAAGTCTTGCATCCTCACCATCCAGCTTCTGTGTAATAGCCAAAACATCCAATTATCAGTCAACACATTTAAAGGATCATAAGTATGAAATATGAATTGACCCAATGTATGTATGTATGTATGTCTGTATGTATGTATGTATGTATGTACGTACGTACGTATGTACCTGAAGCTCAGATTCTAGGAAAGCAAGGATGGTTCCGGGGATTATCCCTCTTATTCCACCGCCGTCAATGCTGAGGACGGTGATCAAGTCTCCATAAGTTGGAGGTTGTAAATGTTCCTTTGCACCTTCCATATACGTTAAAGGGTATGGAATTATGGAAATGGATGTAGAGAGAGAGAGGAAGAAGAGACTAGTTTTAGTATTTAAGAGGCTTGAACTTGAAAGGAAGTTTGAACTTTGGAGGATTGAGTTACATGATTTATCTCTTGATTCATTATTTATAGACACATTCCTCTCCTCGTTAGTACTAATTGTGATGGCGAAGAAATTGCTCCCAATTCAACCAAACTTTGTACTTTGGTGTACATATCTTTGTTCTGTTTTTATCCAAGCAAATTGGGAGCATTTAAAACATTAATTAACAAGGCACTGTACGTATGAAAAAGGTTGGGGATTAAGCACGTAACTCAAACTTTAATCCCTATCTAATTGCTGTTATTTTATCGTTGGTCCACCTACCTTCCACCACCAACGTTGAATCAAAGTAAAAACAATTTAAAGCTAATAATTAGAATGCAACTGAAGAACTTAAACTGGCTTCAAAAGTGAAAGCACGTTTATATATATTTGCCAGCAGTAAAAATCGGTTTGTTTAATTAAACCCCTGAAAATTCTTGTTGTTAATTACAACAATTTGTTATAGATTTTGATTAATCCTTACTGTTTGGAAGGCGCCCTTTCTCAACACAATTCATTTTTCTTTTACTTTAACAAACCATGCACTGGTCGATTCATTTATCCATGTGTGTTTTGTTTTTATATTCCAAAAACCAAGAGCAGCCTTTTGACCTTGGAAACCAGGTATTGTGCTATTACGAGTTTTCGAGTTCTGTACGACATGTTCCATTAAAGCGGGGACCATATCCGAAACTTGCCGCCCATATGGTGCAAACGAGTTCGGCCCGTGACTGACCTCGGCCGCCAGTTTTACGTGCATGTTTAATGTTTTCGATTTCCAGGGTTACCTGACGGATGGCTTTGGATTTTGCTTCGATTAATTTGAAATTTAAGATATTTCATCATTTTAATTTTGAGATTAAATAATTCCAGCTTTAAATTACTAATTTTTTGGAATCTACATATAATTATAACTTAAAGAATAAGATCGTCTTAAGGGTGGGTCATAATGACGACGGACTAAGGCCACTATTTAAAATTACAAATATTTAATTTTATTGATAATTTAACTTTTTTTAATATTTATTAATATAATCTAATTTTTTAAATACTTGTTATTAAGAATTTACTATTAATTTTTTAATATTTATTATTATGGACTTATTTTTTCAATATTTGTTATTAGATGTCTAATTTTTTTCTAATACTCCCTCCCTAATCCATCCCACTAAATTTGTCTAATGTTGACTTTTTGGGTCAATTTTTATAAGTTTGACTTCTTGTTACTTTAAATTTATCGTTGATAAAAATGTAAAAGAAATGTTTTAAAAATATTTAATTAAGTAGTTTAAAAATAAATATTTTACAAAATCTAATTAATAAAATATATAAAATAATTATGCCATGAGTTTAAAAATTTTGACTTGAAAGAGTTATTAGGAGGGAATAATATTTTTTATATTTATTGTTAAGACTTCAATTTTTTTTTCAGTACTTATTATTATGATCTAATTTTTTCTAATATTTATTAATAAGTACGTACTATTAAAATTTATTTATTTTAATTATTTATAATTAGAGCTCAAAATTTTTTCAAATCCAATTTTTTCCAATTAAATTTTAAGTTCGCCATAAGCCACCAAAACCTCACGAATCTCAAAAACGAGCTTGGTAAAGAGAAAATGCAACGGACCCTAATTGGTTTGAATTGAAATATTAATTTGAAAGAAAAAAAATAATGGTGAAAAGATACATATAACTATAGGCAACAGTAAAATTAAATTTAAATCTCAAGTTAAACCACTTTCCACTCACTAAACTAAGATTCTTTTGAATAACTATATAATCAAACGATCAAACGCCCAACTATAAGCATCATATGGCTGTTAAAGCTACTGTTAGCTAAGCACTACCATCGTTAAATATTTGAATGGCGTTAGCCCATCTAAACAACTACCGCATTTGACGTGTATCTTTTTTCTTCATTGCTGCCTGCCTAGCCTAAACCTAAGAGTTACCAAAGGATAAGGATCAGCGACTAACTGACCCATTACTGGACACAAAATCAGGTTTCTCATTTGGTCTGATCACAAAATGGTCAACAACCCTGACAGTATTCACAGGATCCTGCTGACCTGCTGCTGCACTCCACTTGCTTGGGTATTTTCTTCTATGGCTCATTTGTTGCGGCTGTTTGGGCTCCCTATCCCAACCAGCATCTAACTTCCATTCCCTGGGAACCTGCATGTCCAAGGGATTAATATGGATGAAGAAAAGCTTAAGAAATGGATATCAGCAAGTGTATAGTTATCGGTTTCTTACCTTATCGACGGCAAGAGTGAAAACTTCAAGATCACCATCACCATTGATGTGGAACCGTGTGAATGACTTGTAATTAGCAATTCTAAGAGAAGAGAAGGCCTCGTCGAAGTGCAGATGAAACCAGTTAATGCAGATATATAAGTAGCTTCCGAACACCAAAGAAACCACAGGGGTCGAGAAAACCCAGAAGTAGAGGAAGACTGAAGCATAATATATGATAGCACCTCCTCGGGACAGCGACTGTATTCCATTCTTGCAAATATTGCTCCGGGTGACAGCCATAACCTGATAATATTTTCTCCAATCAATATTATAGTTAACCACTGACAAGGTACCCATATCTCCGAAACAGGGAAAGGCTTTTTACCTCTGGAACATCAAATGCAGACATGAGGTACTTAATACATGCCGGATAGAGGCCAAATGTCCATTGCTCCATACGAGCTCGAAGACCACTAGGATCTGGAAAATGCTCACTTTCCACTGATCGGTACCACTGATACAAAGAGTGATAACCTGAACACAATAAAAATCGTCATTTATTTCCTCTTAAAGATCCACATTAAGGCAGGCATCACCTA
Organism: Hibiscus tridactylites; assembly: GCA_958450335.1. Lineage (NCBI taxonomy): Eukaryota > Viridiplantae > Streptophyta > Magnoliopsida > Malvales > Malvaceae > Hibiscus > Hibiscus tridactylites. Next base: position 81,123,042 of record OY288280.1, read on the forward strand.
AGTTACTTTTATGTGCTTTATTTTTGTTGAGATATTGAACTTATTCCTACTGAGAAATTGGGTTTCATAAATTAAAATTTTTGAATCTCGTTCAAAAATATTAACAAAGATAAGAAAATGGCAGTTCTAAGCATCCTCTTTTCATGAAGTTTAGAATAGATTTAAATTGGTTGTCCAGGATTATACTATAAAACTTCAGACTTGAAATGATCGCAGCAACATATTAATGATCCATTGCAGAAAAGATAATTAGAATGTAACTTACCTGAAGTTGCTAATAGTTTATGCCGGATACACGTCTCCAGACCTAGTTCCATGAGCAGCATAAGAATAAGGGCCGCAGCTAGATGTGCAGATACATGAACTATTCCAATTATTGCACGTCTTTTCCGTGATAATTTGGAAGGAACAAATGCAATTGCCATGATCAGCAATAGCACCACACCAGTAAATGATACAAAAGAATGTTCCAGCACGTATACAAAATCATTCCATACTGTGCCAAAGAAACTCCCCAGATGACCCGAAAACGTATCACCTTGCAATATGTGATCAAGCTTACACTAAAAGAAGAGGGCAACAGATCAGTTTCAGTAACAGAGTTAGCCTGCTTGACAAAGAGTAACAATATCATAAAACATGTAAGCTTTCCAACTGAAAGTTTTTTTTTATTAGAGAGAAAGGGATTCCACGTAATTAGGCCCTTGAAGGTCCAATGACAGCTGACATTGGAATAACCAACTTGTACTTGACCAATTTCAAAGAAATTAAAAAGAATTTTACCTGTGGAAACATAGAGAAAACCAATATGAAGTATATAACGCCACCAATGAAATCAAACTGCCAATTCTTCTTCCGAAACTTCAAGATATTTCCCAATGCAATCTGCATCAAATAACAACCAGAATAAGCATGAGAAGCCAAGAGGAAACAAGATAAATGAAATCTAAGGTGTACTAAGAAAAGGAAGAGTACCCTGCTTGAATCATGAAAAGAAGGATAAGCAGCTTTACACTCATATGTTTTCCCATAGAATTTATTAAAATTACTAAACACATGAGTGGGGTGTAAAAATGCCCCTCCACACCCATTCACGAGAAGATGTTGCACGTGTACTTGACCTTCCGATGGAACACATGAATGACGCATATAATGATGCATGTCTCCAGCAATACGAAGTTTACACCTTCCGTTTAGGTAATCACGTATGAGGTGAGAAACATTCTGTCCGGAGATATCATTCCAGTACCAATCAAGAAGCCACTGTGGTTCATGCGTCATAACAATCACAGAATCATTTTCTCCAATCTGAAAAAGGGAAATGGAGATGGAATTAATCTCAGCCAGCATAAAGTTTTGGACCGAAACTATTAAGAGATAAGCAGACAAAGCTAAACCTTGGAACAGCCAATTGATAATTTGTATCAGACTGAAAACATCAACATGTGCAGACTTCTTAAGGACTAGTATAGAGTATAGACAAACCAACTTTTATGCTCCATTCAATATGATATTGAGCACTATGTATGTACATCAAGGCCAGAATGCTTTAGGCGTCAAATGCAGGATGGGACACTCAAGTAACATGTACCAGTGTTAATTGAATGTGGATTATCAGGAATGCATTGACGAAAAACAGGCAATACGACACCAAAAAAGGAATAGACTAGTCATACATTAAGTTACAAATATGTGCCCTCCTTTCTCATCAAAGACAATTCAAAATGTAGATCAGTATCAAGCATAACAGAAAAGGATAGCTCTTAAAAGTAAATGTTACCTTGTTCTTTACTAATTCAGAAAAGAACTTGAACTGGTACACATCAATGTCATTATGCAGTGATAAGTCAAGACCAAATACCCACCATCGTTTAGGGAGCTGCAAAGCAAAATAACTCTTCTTTTGGGGCATAAACCACCCACCCAACCAGCTCTTGTGGCATATATACCTCATAAACGTATTAAGTCCATCAAACCAATCTGTAAGTTAACACAAACTTCGGTTACACATACTAGAAGTTTTAAATAGCAACAAGAGTAGCAAAATAAAGTTCTGCCTAAGGAAATGTGATAATTTTCAGAAAATGAGACCTACCATGATTTCCGGGAATCAGAAAACACTGGGGTCCATCGTATTCCTTGAGTTCAGATACCCCTTCAGGTAACTCAGGCTTGTTTACAGCAATATGTTCATTCTTGTACCAAGCTGGAGGCTGAAGAGCATACTCAAAAGGAGAAAAGAGACGCTTCTCATATGTGAATCCTGATGGATTAGGATACCTACACATCAACCACAAGTTTTGAGTACTAAACCACGAATATGAAGTTGTAGTTTATGGTCAAATCATCAACCAAACATTCAAAGAGCTACACCAGATTGCTCAAGATTCACTAATCATAAGCCGTCAATATGAAAATTTTGATTTTGTTGACCCAAGCTACAAATTGTAAACAAGACACAACAAAAACTTACGCAAGATCTCCTCCAATAAGTAGGAGGTCACCACGTGGTAGCGTAAGCACAGAATCCTCTCTAGATAGATGAATGGACGGTTGAGCAAGCAGCCGGGCTACAGTATACGATGAGTTTCCACCATCGCCAGTATCAGCCATGAAATCAAACCATAGATCTTCCTTTTCACTCAAATGATCATAAAAAAGATCATCTTGTTGAGCTCCTTCATGAACCCTGCTCATTGCAGCCTGGCAGAGGCAGGAAGAAAAATATGAGAAGTCAATCCTTGATAAAATATTCATCAAGACATTTTTCATTAGAACACAAAATGAAAATAACACTAATGTATATAAAACCAAATTTTAGAACTATAGTCTATACCTGCATCATGCGCATGTCAAACCGGCCAACAAACAGAGTCACCGATACTAGAAGGTCAAAAGCAGTCTTAAACAAGTCAGCTGATGTTCTACAAAATTAGGGATAAGCACTCTTGAGGTCAAAAGATTGAAACCTTTTCACTCCCACCACATAGAGGGGTAAAGAACTTGAGAAGAAAAAAGGTAGACACGCTTACCCTGAATACCAAGGAACCATATCCAAGAAATCTGGTTTCATTTGATTCTTTTTCCGGTTCTCATATTCTTCAACAGACAAAGGATGTGTAAGGGCCCACCTGGATTTGATATAGGAAATGCAACAATAGATGAGGACGAAGTGTAAGAACGAAGGCACAAAGAAGCAATAGTAGCTCAATCCTATAAAAGATAGGATCTTAGACCCGGAAACAGGCAAGTATCATCTACATGATGGATAATATAGAAACTAGGAAATGGTAAATTGGTAGTCCACTGAAAACTTATGCATTTAAGGTGTCACTGCAATGAGAATGAACCTCAATGCAAGAATATAGGAAAAAGCTGAACGATGGATGAAACTGAAACTGAACAGAGGATCCCATGAAAGATATGTTATAATTCTCATTCCAACATCTAACAACACAAATATTTCACACATTTCAAGATAAGGAAAATGCCACCACTCACCCTGTTGACCTTTCCACTACATAATGGGCCATGTAAAGGCCAATAAATGTAGCCCACAGCGAAAATATGGGAGAAATTTCATCTGATGAACCTGGACATGAACCATTGCAAGCTAACTGCAAATTACATGGTAAGAGAAAAATATGTGGTAAGGATTAGAAAAAACAAAGCACGCACAATATTCCAATGGTATACTAGGATGTTATACAACTTCGTAGTGGATCAGGGGCTTACCTCACCATAAATAACCCACTTGGATAAAAGTGGATAATCACTGGCAGAGCCAACTGGAGCAAACCAAGACGAGCAGACCTGGTTTTTCCACTCATTCATACGAACAAATTTGGCTAACCATGTGTTTCTCTCTTCTTTCTTCCAAAATGAAAACCAATTAGATGTTTTCCGTTCAAAAGGTCTCTCCCTTAACATAGCACGGTTGCCGCAATGGCTATAGAATACACAGCAGGCTATACTAATAACCTACAAAGGCCAAGAGTAAAAAATAAGAACCAGCATCTACATAAAAAGCTAAACCTGCATTACAAATAAGAAATCATCAATTTTATCTTCAACACTTACAGCACAATTCTGGATAATGGTCGAGATTGCTGGCCGCCTTCCAGCCACACGAGAAACAAGACCAAGATACCATAAGCCAATGAATATGATGTGGAAAACAATGAGAAAGAGAATTGAAGAGAGATATATAGACAAAAACAAAGACAAGTTCATCCTCAAATCCACTCCCATTGACTGAAAACTAGGAAGATGATACAAAGCTGCAACTAAAATCCACGCTATGTACCTGCAAATTCAAGTTATATAATCACAAATTAGTCAAGTCTTGCTCTTAGCTTACTACTGTATATAAAAAATCATTTAAAATGCGCTTGAGTTGAGGGAAATGACAATATAAGCAATCAAGTCATCATATTAAAACACTCACCATCTACTGAAATTTGAATAACTCGGTTTGATTGTCTTCCCTATAAATGGAGATGAAAAGAAATAAAAGAATCCAAGCAAACACGCATACATAGACCACCATTTGATATTCTTATCCAACTTTTCTATCAAAGTATGCATGTTATCTGATGAGATAAAGAACAGACAACCCACAACTACTGCAATTATGGCATGTCGGGAGTGTTCATGAGGATAAGGGTATCTATGAGTTAAAATCGTCCGAACCCTCTCCATTCCGAGGGTAGGTAATAATCCAGCCGATTGCTTATCAGAACCCATTGCTCAAAAATATAATTAACTCGTTTGCTAGCTGCTCCAAATTAACTTAATTCAATGTCTAAAAATCGTCCCTCCAAGAGCATAACTTCACCAGTTCACCTGCAGGAATAAGTGAAAAGAAGCAGCACAAGGATCAGCTCCAAGTTCCCGGTAACAACACTGAATAGCGTTGAACTTAAAAAAAATACATAAAAATATCAATTTCAAAGTTAGAATAAATCAGATCAAACTAACTAATAATCCAATAAGATCAAGTAAAGTTTTCCCATCTAGCTAAAGTATAACTATGATAAAACATAACCCAGGGGCGAAAACGAAAATCACAGTACTTCTAAGTTAACCCGCAAATTGCCACTTCATCATTAAATAATTAATAAAAACATAGAACCACCATTAAAACTGTACTTGCCTAATTATCCCCTTGATTTTCCCCTCAACAATCAAACAGGCCACTAGGGTTTCGCAGCAAATTCATGCTAAAAAGGCGCTAGAAAGGCCATAACCGCCATAAAACAGAAAGTTCATCATTACAAGACTTTAAAATGTAACGGAATCATTAGATATCTATAAAAACATGTAAATGTAAAAGAACACCCATAAAACCGACGGCTTTGATTACTCAGAAATTTTATTAAAAGAATCTAACAGATTTCGTGAGGGAGAGTACCTGGATAGAGAAATAGAAAGTTTGCATGTGGAAGCAATAAAAAGGGAAAGCAAACATATATGGCTTGAAATTATATATAGAGAGAGATACAAAATTAGAGAGGGAAAAGAAAAACAATAGCATCTCAGAGTAGGCATATTCTCTCCCACGTCTTTTATTACTTGCAGAGGTTTCCCACTATTTTCAATTTCTTTTTTCTTAAGAAAATTAATTGACTTTTCTTTTTACAATTTACAAAGAGAAGAAAGAAAACGCGGTCAAATATTTTGAAGCCAAGCTGTATGATGAATGAGGGCCGTTTGATTTGGTGGAGTTTGTTTGGAGGTTAGGGGAGGAGAGTCGTAATCAGACACGTGGATGTCGCGCTGGTGTGATAAGAGAACCAGAGTGGATGAACAACTGATGAGTCAATTTGTCCAAGGTTAAAAGAAAAAAAAACAAAAACAAATGGACTGAGGATGTTAGAAGTGTGAGAATGGACTCTGTGGGACTGGTTTTATTTACTTTTGGCAAACCAAATTCATGTTTGATTTGCTTCCTTTTTCTGGCTGATTCGATATTTGTATTTGTTTGTTTCGATTTTGATTTGTATTTATTGTTACATTTATTAAAATTATGAAACAAAAATGAATTTGCTTATCCAAATAGGATATTTTAATTCCTAAATAAGTGTAATGATTTCTTACTTTTTCTTTTTTTGGATGAGTCTATCACGTGCGACGAACATCGATGAACACCATTAATTTTTTAAAAAAAATTAAAAATCTAAAGGACTAAAATTATAATTAAAATAATCTTTTAAAAAATAAAAATCAAATTTAATAGTTACTTTATAATATTTTTTAATAGATTAGAATCAAATATATCAAATTCTCCTAAACCCTAACAAAATCAATCTCTTAAAAAATAGAAACCACTTTATAATTTTTTAATAGATTAGAATCAGATATACTCAATTCTCTTAAACCTAAACCCTAACAAATTTGGGTATATCCATTTTCATACATTATAATCTATTAAAAAACGTAACTGAAACATTAATCATAAATTTTAGATTACGATTTCTGCACCGCAAAAATTAATCAAAAGATCTCAAATTTTCATTTTTTATTTTAATCCAGAATTTCTCGAGAAACAAACAGAACATAGTATTCCAAAGTCTTGAATAACAAATTTGGGTATATCCATTTTAATAGATTAACATGTAATTAGTTTAGGTTTAAGAGAGTTTGGTATATTAGATTTTAATCTATTAAAAATTATAAATTGATTTCTATTTTTTTAAGAGAATGATTTTGTTAGGGTTTAGAAGAATTGTGTATATTTGATTCTAACCTATTAGAAAAATATTATAAAGTAACTATTAAATTTTATTTATATTTTTTAAGAGATAATTTTAATTATAATTTTAGTCCTTTAGATTTTTAAAATTTAAAAAAAAAATTAATGATGTTCATCGGTGTTCATCATTAGTGGTGTTCATCAATGTTCGTCGCCCGTTGTAGAATTTTCCTTCTTTTTTTAGTCTCTTATAACGTGTTTGTAATGAGTAAAAATCTTCTGCCCCCTAACCATGTCTCCTTCTATGCCCCTGCCTAAAAATATTTAAAAATTAAATCTTGCCCCATAACTCTAATTTTCATATTCTAAACCATAAACCCTAAAAATACACCATATCCCTAATTCCCTACGCCCTAACCCTAAGCCCCAACCTTAAATCTCAAACTATAAACCCTAAACACACTTTTTTAAAGTGGGGGCACAAATGGGGGCATACTTTGGGGGCAGATGATTTCCATCCGTTTGTAATTGTAATGTGTTGTCTTTCGAAGTACTTAGGGGTGTTAATGAACCGAGCTTGAACGAACAAGCATATGTTCGTGTTTGTTTGTTTAATTTTAAAGGTGTTCATGCTCAGTTCGTGTTCGTTTAAATTTTTAATATTGTGACCGTGTTCGTTTATTTATTTTTGAAGATGTTTGTGTTCGTTTGTTTAGTGTTCATGAACATGTTCATTTAAGTGTTCGCGAACATATTCGTTTAAGTGTTCGCGAACGTGTTCGTTTAAGTGTTCACGAACAAGTTCATTTAAGTGTTCGCGAACGTGTTCGTTTAAGTGTTCACGAACGTGCTCATTTATTCGTTCGCGAACATGTTTGTTTATATTTTAAGAAATGTTAACTAAATTAACAATAAATAAATAAATAAAAAGCAACAAATTAAAACTTACATTTAAACATGAACTTAATATAATATCCTTAGCAACAACAAAAAGTAGTATTTAGATACATCCACAAACATTTTCATTCTATAAACGAGCTTATAAACAAGCATGTAAACGAGCATATAAACAAGCTTATAAACGAGCCTATAAACAGGCTTATACATGAGCGCATAAACGAGCCTATAAACGAGCTTGTTCGTGAACATAAACGAGTCGAACACACCTTTATTCGTGTTCATTCGTTTATTAAACGAACATAAAAATTTTGTTCATACTCGTTTATTTAGCTTAATAAACGAACATAAACGAACGTTATACAAATGGTTCACGAACGATTTGTCGAATACTTTGTTCATTTACACCCCTAGAACTACTAAAAGTAAATTGTCGACCCGAGTTGGTTCATTAGTTCAACGCTAACACCTTATCAACCAAGCAATTTATTTTATGGTTCCATTTATTTATTAATAAAAATTTTGAATCGGGAACAAATATGTTAGACTGATTGGTCTAACTGCTCATTTTTATTCCCTTTATTTCTTTTAGATCACAAGTTAGAGACTCATTAAAAACACTCCTTTCTTTGAGAATTTTTTCTTTCTCTCCTCTCTAAATATAATTAAAATTAAAAATTGTCAAAAAAATTTGAGTGATGATTTATTTACACAGTTCTCGACCAGCATCATATCTCGTCGTACTAAAAAATTATTTTGTATTCTATTTTTTTAATATGCTAGTGTGATGCAAGAGTAACATTTGTTCAACTTTCTTAGTTTTTTCAAAGACTGCACACACAACATGTATTACTGATGCTCGAACTCTAATCGCAAAGAATGATGAACATCTAATTTTACTACCAGGACACAAGTGGACCAGCTATTTTGTATTGTATTTTGCTGTTAAATTGCCGGTTATACAAGGAAGAAGTCTTGTGGGCAGGAGTAAATTATATATTAAAATATGTTGTTTGCGGGACATAATATAAATTATATAATTTTATCGTTATTTAAAATTAATGTTTTAAAAAAATAAAAATAAAAATTATATTTTTACCTTTTTAGGGGACAAAATCAGGGTGAATGCAGGGCTCGGCTTATGTAAACCCTACCCCACCTCATGCCAAAAATAAATTCCCCTATTTTAATAAAAAAAAATATTGTATGCCCAATAAATTTATGTAATTCTATGGATGGAATTGAAAACCGAAAATAAGAAGATTTTTATTTAAAAAATATTTTAACTATCAATCTATACCCAATAAATTTTAATCAGTTACACGGATAAATAAATCCTATCTTATACATTGTCACCTTGTTTAGAAATTTTTATAATGATCGACCATTTATCTTTTGCTATAAATTTTTAAAATAATATGACAGCCGAGTTTTATTAAAAATTTAAATTAAAAATATAATAAATTTAAATTAAAGAAAATATCAGACCAACAAAATACCTTTAATGGGCTGTAAAACAGTGATAAAGATGAAACGAAGGAATTAGAAGCAGAGAACAAGACTTATTGTCTCTATCCACCTACACGCTTCAGGCTTGAAGTTGGAGTTGTGTGCAAAACCAGCAATTTTGGAGGTTGTTTCGTAGAACAAATATGCCTGTATTGGTAAATGACCTACAAAGGATGAAGAATCTACTGAATCAGAGCCAATAGGTCGTGAAAAACGTATACACGAACGCATTTCTACCACAACAGTAGGCGGACATGTCATAAGGATAAAGCGTGACACAAAACAAATAAAAAACAAAAAATTTGTTATAAAAAATTATCGACGGTGACGACTAACACTAAAACTGACATTATCTCCGATAAATTAAAAACCTAAAAAAAGTGAGTTAGAATCGGGCTTTTCTAAAAATAGGCGGCTTAAAAACAGGCTAAATACAAACCAAGAAAAAAAACACCATTAGATGGAGCCGGTTTAATATAGGCCGTTGGATTGAAAAAAAAAATAGGACATAAGGTTACCCGGTGAACCGGTAACCCTTTTAACGATGGTATAAGTTGAGTAAAAAACGACGAGCGGGAAAAAAACAAAATTTTAAGGCATCGAACCCAAGAGGACGAAGCTGGTTTTTGCATCAACCAAAGAAGAAAATCTGAAGGAAATTTGTCGAGGAGGTTGGGTTTGAGCACGGTTTGTAGGTAAGTTCTTGCTTCTTGCTTCATTTTTTCGGGTTTTTTTTCTATTTCAACGAAACCACATTGAAAATGGTGAAGGTTTTTGTATAAATCGTTCGAATGTAGATTTCTTTGTACTTTATAATCAATATTGTATAGGAGATTGGATTGGAAGGAATTTTCGGTGTTTTTGGTTAGTGTTCTGTTAAGGGTTTTTGGAAGAAAAAAAAGATAACAGTAGTTGAATTCTTTCATTGTGTTCTTAAATAACAAAATAAATAAGGTTAAATAATTAAGTGATGGTTCAGTTAGGTTAGTTAGTGATAAATGTTAGAAATTATAGTAAAAGGAGAAAGAAATATTGTCGAGGAGATTGGATTTGTAAGAATCATTTAGTTGAAATGCATGTATTGGTTATGAATGTTGGGTGAGATGGTTCTTGTATTTGGTTTAAAAACTGGTTTGCATATTCTCTACAGCTATAGTATTGAATGTGTTGGAAGGTATGACTGTTTCTTAAGATCAAATAGTTTATTTGAAGTAGTATGTAAAAAATTGGTTTCAATCTTTGATTATTTTAGGTACACGTTGCAGACAATGAAACATAAGAAGAAGTCTCATAAAGGGCATGCAAAAGGCACCTAAGATATGTACAGTATATTTCCAATTCTAGTAAGTTGAAGTTGAATGTATATAGAACTGTAAAATTTATTAAATATGAGTTGCATAAGTTAACAGAGAAATTATGTTTTACAGTAAAGTAGATTGTAAACGTTTGGAGGGGAGAAGACAATGAACAACAATGTAAGTGTGTTGTGTAATGGTTTGTTAAGTGTACATGATATTTGTATTGGACTGATTGTGAGAGTGATACAGGAAAGAAAAGCATTGGGTTTGAGGTGGAGGCAGATGAGTGAAGATGAAAAAGAGCCTTATCAAAAAATGTTTGAGGAGCAGAAGCAAGCTCTAACTGAATGGAAAGCCTCAAATGTGATGGATATTGTAGTACTTGAGGAAGAGAAAGAGAAAAAGGTAAGTGAATTTTTGAAATTATTTATGGAGAAAGAGATGAAATTGTTCTAACATTAGGTATATTTGTGTAAGAGTGAAGTAAATAATGTATTTATGAAATGTTGTAGGAGAAGTCTTCAAGATGTAGCCTCATTAAGCTGTCAGAGGTGTTTGAAGAGATGAGGAAGATGAATATTGAGGGTGTGGTACATGAGTTAGGGTTTGGTCCTTTACTGGAAATAAAACCGAGAGCAATTCACCGCGACCTATGTCGCACTTTAGTAGAGAATTTTGATGTCCAGAGGTCGATCATGAAATTTGATGGACATAAAATTTCAGTGTTGGTGGAAGATGTGGAGGCTGTTTTGGGTTTGAAGAATGAAGGAGTCGAAGTTGAAATTGGAACGAGAAATGTTAATGCAAAAGAAATGGCATCGAAGTACGGAATAAAGAGGGATGCCAAGGTGAATGAACTTGAGGAGGACATACTTAGCGGTAAATTTGAGGGAGACGAGTTGAAAGCTCGCGTTCTTCTTTTCATTGTTGGTGTTTTTATAAGTCTAAATGCGAACAATATGCCTTCCTCGGAACATTTACGGTTGTTGTGCCCAGAGGGGTTGAAGGGAAATCTCAATTGGTACAAATATGCATACAACAAGTTACTTGATGGAGTAGAGAACTGGAAAGTTCTGGTTTGGCATACATGACCGGATGCATCGCGATATTAGAGGTAATATATGTTTAAAAGTATGTTTTGTTCGAACGCACCATTTGTTTCATGGGATTAAGTTTATTGAGGTAGATTATAATGTTTTGATGAATAATAAATGTAGGTGAGGTTATTTGATTTTTGGAGTGGAGTCGCGAGCAAAATAGTTGCTGCCTCTCAAGGTCGCGGTCGCATACATGCATGGGGCAACAAGAAGACAGTAAAGAAGATTGTAAATAGCCTGAAGGAAGAAAGTCATCCAAAAAAACCCAAGGTAAATGGGTTAAACCAACCTGGTATTATATAGGATGTTGTGGTTATATGAAATGATTTACTGATGATGTTTACAGGTACTTGGGTATGATGATGAGAAAGTGGAAGGGGAAGAAGGGGAATGAAAGAATGGAACAAATGATGTTGTTATGGATATGTTGCAGACTCTACTGGTAGAGTTGGGTGGAATAAAAGATAGTCTGCAAGCCCGTGTGGAGAAGGAAAAAGAAATCAAAGAGAGTATAAGGGAATTGAAGGAGAAATGCAAGAGTTTAAATGCGAACATGATAGAATTGCAGAAGTCGTTGAGGAAATCTGATGGAGAAATTGTTGTTCATGTTAAAGAAGGAGAAGAAGTGGTTGACAAAGGGCAAGTCAAAGTTTCTGATCCGAACAAAGGAGTTCATATTAAGGATGACCCAATGATGGAGGACGATGTCGAGTGGTTGAATGAAGAATCTGTTGCTGTACCGAAAAGAATGAAAAAGGTATAATAAGTTCCTTTGATCAATCTTTCATGAAGTTAAGGATTTAGAGTATTGTTGTTGATATTGTTTGTGTTAACTTGTAGGGCAAGACAACAACAATAGCTACTGCAAAGGTTAGTGGCAAAGGAATAAGAGTAGAAATTCGAACTCGGAACATGAATAAAGTCAGTCATTAAATGAAGAATGTTGTGTGATAATGTTTGGTTTAAGTAGGATTTGTGTCCACAATAAATGATGTGCGTGTATGATTACATTTATTATAGACAAATATGGATGAAATTCTAATGTTATTCAAACTAATTATTTAGTGGTTGAATAACTAATGAGGTTTTCTAATAAAACATATATATTTGAACGTGAAGTACTTATTTGTCTTATTAAGTAGATTAAGTATTGAACAACAAATGTGTAAGCATTGCAGATACTGACATACGTCCAAGTACTGGAAGGAGTAGGCAAGTCACAAAAAACACTTGTGACTATATATGGAATACGTCATTGCCTGAATCGTAAGCAATCTGAATTTGAAAGTAATCTTCAATGATGTTGTTCTGTTCAATATAATATGTAAGTTTTTTTGTATGGGTGCAGTAAATCAATTACATATTTTGGGCACTCATATTTGTCTGTAAGCGATGCAGATACGATACGACTTGGATGGTGGGTGGGTTCAATGGTTAGTAGGTTTGACTATTCCTTTTAAGCATTTTGTATATATTAGAAAAAATTTAGTATGATAGTTGTTATATGTTTGTGGTTTAGGTTATAGATGTTGTTGGTTTTACCATTGTTGATGAAGATATAAGGAAGAAATCTAAAAGAAGGAGATGGTACATCCCGTGTACATTGAGTGTAAGTTAAATATTAAAGAATCGTATGTCTATTATGAACAAGTGAATATGGTTTTGGAAGGATACATGGTTAATAATAAATGATCTATTGTAGTCTCAGCTTCTGCAAGGAGTAAATATTGGTACAATCGCTGAGTATTGGCGTAAGGTTGGCAATTCATATGGCTTGTTGACGGACTGTAAAGTGGTACGAAGAAGCATTAATAAATTAAACATCTCATGCACTTTCATGTCATCTGTATATTACAATGGAAATCGTTGCTTGTTTCAGCTCTTTATCCCCGTGAATGAGAGCAACACTCATTGGTTTATGTGTGTCGTCGATATTGATGCTGGTGTAGTGAAGCTACTGGACAGCTTGCCAAATACCCGAGCCAATGGTGCAAGAGTGTGTATGGCCGAGAACCTGGTAATAATCGAGAACTACGAACTTTTATTCTTCCATTGTTTAAGATGTTACAGAGTATGTAAAAACAGAAAAAATGTTTCTGCATGTAGACCAATAGTCTAAAAGAATGTTTAAAAGATAAGAAGTTTGTCCAAGTGTTTGGCTCACCATCAAGGTTGTTGATCGATCTGCGCGTGATGGTGGAAAAAGTCAAACATCAGGATAATGGGTACAGAGTTGTTATATTCTAGTACTTTGTGTTAATTTTGTTTAACAAATTGGGAAGGATTACTCGTGGTATTATGTTAACATGGATTTGTTTTCTAACAGAGATGATTGTGGTATGTTTTGCATCAGATAAATGCAGCTTTGGAATGAGAAGCATATAGGGGAAGTGGTAAGGGTTTAGGTTAATCTTCATTCAACTTTTCTTACTTTGGTCATGTATACTATAATGCTCTTTAATAAAAGCTTAATTTGTTTGAACTTGTCTTAATAGAGCGTTGGAAAATAGGATCAGATGATTTTTTTGTACGAACTTATCAATCATGATAAGAATAAATTGCGGAGGAATATCAATGTTGTTGTAGGTCAATGGTACATGAAGGCAAACGAACCAAAGGTTCCAAAACATGACACTTTTAAGCGTCTGAAATGGTAAGGCTTTAGGACTGAATGCTTTGTTTATTATGTATTTGAATGCATTAGGACGTGTTGTTCATTATTGTAATCTAATGCAATTTTGTTTGGTGAAGAACATGTTAGGGGATGGGGCAGTGGTGAGTGGATGGCAATGAATTTTGACTTTTTGTTTGTGGCGTTGCATTGCGTAAATGAACCCACTTTTTTATGGGCCGTAACCATGTTTGGATGTATATGAACTGAAAACATTTTGTATATGACATGTGCTGCAAGCATAAATAGGTTAGGTAAGAGTGAAATGTACACATTTTGAATGTATATTATGCAATTTCAGGGCCACAATGTGGTAAAACGCTTGTACAGAAATTTTGCAATATATGATAAATTTCAGTGGATAAAAGTAGCATATGCACATGATTTCGTAAGTCTGCAGAGGATATCAATGTAGAGAAAACCTACACTGGGCACTTTGGAGAATTAGTGATCTTAAACCAAGACTTGCCTTCATTTAGGTAACTTCAAAGTTTATCTTCGTTAAAGCATCTAAATAGAATTTGACAAATATGATGGACTTCATTTGAATATTGCAGGATCAAAGTCACTGCGAAAAACATCCCTCCTATCCAAATCTATATACAAAAAATCTGAGGCGCGTGTAGGATAATATGCCTCAGTATAACGAAGGAAACACGTTGTTGGTTGACGACTCCGAAGCTAAAATGCTTAATAATCCGGTCAGTGAAGAACGCAACTATTTTGCTCCTTACTTTCTGCAATATAGTCAATGAATCTGTAGCAAATAATTATGTTGTCGATTATGTTCATTTTTTAGGAGAACAACTACATTTGTCCTAAATCCTACAAGGGAGAAGATGAGACAACTCATAACGCATTAGGTACAACACCCTAAAATAACACATATTCATTATAAAAATGAAGCAATGTACTTGCAACCTAATTATGTACTTGCACTTGATCATAGAAATAGGTGGTTCCATTCGGGTATATTTACAAAACTTGGCCGCAACAGACAATGTACAGGAGTACGTGAAGCATCATCCGTTTTTGGATTAAATGCAGCTGAAACCGTGGATGGCAATTGAATTAACCAAGTTTTCTCTTCTAATCTCCTCTGTATTATATGTGTGATCGTCTTTTGTATCTCTGTAATTACAACATACAATGTTATATATTCAGAAATCTTATTGGCAAAAATTTTGTACTTATTACATAATACATTTACAGTTTTGTACAAAAAACAACATCATGTACAAAGACAACGCATTTATGTACAACTCTTATTGTAAAAAAGGTCTACACAGTGTATGTGAAGATATGTGTATAGAGCACCGAAACCCCTTAAGGAGGTTTCGAAACCAAAAGGCACCGAAACCCCTTACGTCTGGGTTCGATGCCCCAACGAAAACATAGCACCGAAACCCCTTATCTATAGATTATATACCACCTACACATCATGTACAACGAATACGCATTTTTGTACAATTTTTACAAGTATTATGTGTATATAGTACTGAAACCCCATAATTTGGTTTCGAAACTAGTAAAAGGAATCTCCCTTTTCAGTGTTATGTCTTTTCACTGTTATCACCTGTACCGTTGCGTGTTACCCAAAAATAATACTGGTTTCGATACCCCAGAACGAGTCAGGCTTTTTCAGTTGCTGTCATCACCTGCTTCAATGAACATACATCTCATGAGGCATTTTTAACCATAAACAATTACATGAAAGGGCTAATATTTTATGTATAATCGCATAACTTTATAGTTGGCTTGTACGAACAAGGTATTAACTTTTTCTGCACTTCAAACAGGCACCGAAACCCCTTTGAGGGGGTTTCGATGCCCCTCAAAATGATGTACTTTGCATTTGGTTAACAATTTATGTATGTACACATTTCCTAACAATTAAATGACCCAACTTGAACCTTCGTCAAACTGTGTAATAAAGTCATGTATATACCGATTTCTTTTGGAAACTTGTACCAATCTGTGTACATTTTGCTACTACTAATTGTATATAGTTCTGAAACCTCTTCAGATGGTTTCGAACCTAATAAAAGGAATCTTACTTTTTCAGTGTTTTGTCCTTTCACTATAATCACATGAACTGTTTCATCTTCCTCATCGTGTTTACAGCTGGTTTCGAAACCAAGCATAACGATTCAGCCTTTTCAGATTTTTGTCTTTTAATTAATGAAGGGGTTCATGTACCTCGTTCAATGAACAGACACACAACATGCCTTCTCAAGAAGTAGATACCCCTCCATAGAACCAAATACTTTTTCAAAACCAAGCAAAACGATTCAGCCTTTTCACTTTTTCACTTTCCCTCCCACCTGAATTTCCTTATAAATTTACAACTCTTCTCTATACTCTTTACAACATCAACAATTCGATATACTCATCTCAACCCTTCTTTCTTTATATTCTCTTCCTAACCAAATACTTTAAACTTCTTTCCTTCAAAATGAGTTCAAGTAGATCTTCCAAAAACAATCCTCACCAATTCTCCAAGAGGAAACTAGAATTTGAGTCTGACTCAAATTTTGATGATGATTTATATTTCGATTATGATGACGAGGATCAACCGAGCAATGAAACTCTTAGACGAAGCAAATGGTTCATGAGTTTTTTCCAGGCCATTGCTACAATGCTGAGCATCACTGACCCTTCTACAAAATGGTTTTGTCCAACCTGCCAAGGAGGTCCTGGTGCCTCTCAGAGGTTTACTGGCATTCACTCCCTACTGTCACATGCCAAAACAAAAGGTGGACCAAAGCTCAGGCTCCATCGCCAATTTGCTAAGCTCTTGAATGAGGAATTGCTTACAATGGGCACTTCTTCTATTCCTCAGGGTCAAGCTTTTGGCCAATGGACTGCTTTGAGAGATGATCCGACTGCTGCTAATATCGCTTGCCCCCTGCCTGCAAACAACGAGGTTCATGATCACCAAATACTCTGGCCGCCCATGGTCATGATAATGAACACAAGGCTGGAAAAGGATGATGCTGAAAAGGTAGTTATTTAACAAATTTGAATTATGTTTTCAATATTATTACAATTGCTTCACTTCTAATCTCTTGCATTTTATGCTTCAGTGGACTGGCATGGAAAACCAAGAGCTGCGGAACTATTTCAGTTCCTATAATACTATTGCCAAGCCTCGCCATTCATATGGACCCGACGGCCATCGTGGGATGAACCTTTTGATTTTTGCAGAGCACGACAAGAGGTTATCTCGAAGCTCAGCATCTGCATAACTAGTTTGCTGCCCAAGGTTTCGATAGAAAAGCTTGGGAACAATGTCAAGGCATCTTCTATGGTCCAGGCACAGTGCGCCAACTTTATGGTTACATGCCTACCAAATAGGACATAGACTACTTCAACCGCCACCACTCTCAAGGTTGTCTCTATAGTTTCTTCTTTTCTACAAGATGCACTTCTTCTCATACTAATGCATACATTTTTTGTTCATTAGGCAACAATAGGGTCAGATATGAGATCCGATCTTATGCAGAGATGGTTGGTCAGCACCAACCAGAGGCTGGTTCCAGTGCCATGGGTGGCAGCGGGCATGCAGGTCGTTTCCCGGGGCATGAATGAGGACTGAGGAGGATTTATTATGTTTCTTTTTTTTTAATGTCTAATGTATTTGAAAAACTTTGTTTGGATTGGAATGCATTTTATTTCTTTCATAAAATTTCTTCATCTATCATACCAAACCAAGTGTTAATTTTTAACTCATAAGGTTCAAGACCTTCAAATATTTTTGCGCTCAACCAGCACCGAAACCCTATATACGAGGTTTCGATGCTACACAAAAGACTAACTTTTGACCATTCTGCAAAACCAGAACCGAACCCACCTTTACCTGGTTTCGATGCCATTAACATACATTCTACGAAAGTATATTTTTGGGTATGAATATTTGTATGTACTCATTTCCTTACAAACAAATTGGACATTTCGACGACCCTGGGAAATTTTGTGTAATAAAAAAAGTATACGTACAGAGTTCTACCCACCATTTTGTAATAAATAAGGTATATAACATTTCCTCAAACCAATTTCTACTATTTTGTGTGTATTGGGTACTATTACGTGTATATTCACAACTCCTTACATAACTTGTAAGAAAATATGCTTTACGGGTAATAAATTGTGTATGTACACATTTCCTACAAGTAATGACCCATTTTCAACCTTCGTAACTATGTAATATATAAGGTATATATCGTTTCATCTTACACATTTGTTCCATTTCCTGTACAATTCGTCCTATTAAGAGTATATACACAAATCTTAACAAAACTTGTAAAATATTATGTTTTTCGGGTAAGAATTTTTGTATGTACACATTTCCCTACAAGTACAAGTCCATTTTCAACCTTCGTCAAACCGTGTACAAGAAAATGTATATACCTTTTCCTCTTACAAATTTGTACCAATTTCTGTATATTTGGTAGTAATATATGTATATACACAGTTCCATACCACTATTGTACAAAAATATGCTTTTCGGGTAAGAAATTCTGTATGTACACATTTCCTTACAAGTCAAAGTCATTTTCCAACCTTCGTGAAACCGTGTAAAATAAAAGGTATATACCTTTTCCTCTTACAAATTTGTAACAATTTTTGTATATTTGCTAGTAATATATGTATATACACAGTTCCATACAAATATTGTACCAAAGTATGCTTTCAGGTCAAAATTTGTGTCTGTACACATTTCCTTACACGTACATAATCCATTCTAAAAATTCGTGCATGTGTTATAAAAGGGTATATACATTCTTCTATTACAAAAGTGTGTTAATTTGTGTACAACATCATGTAACAATGTGTGTGCCGCTTTTTAGAAGGTAAACAGTGCATCATGTAATAAAACTGTATATACATTCTTCTATTATAATATTGTACCAATTTGTGTACCGCTTCATGTAACAATTTGTGTACCGCTTTTTACCTGATAAACAGGTCAGTCGTTCTTGTTGAGTGTGTAAAAGTTCTATTATTTACACCCTTTTTAACCCATATTTCTGCCGCATTCAAGCATCATTGCATTGCATTTAGGTTAGTTTTCAATAAAACATCACAATTATATAAAAGGCACGGATTCTACTAAAAGATGATATATTTTACAGGTAACTGCCAAGGTTGACGATGAAGGCAGGCGAAGGGCAGATAAGCAGGAAGGCGGAACTGAACAAGCAGCTGAAGAAGACGAACCTGTCATGGACCCGTCACGACAGCATGATGACAGCAGATTATTGAAGAGGAAAAATGAAGTGGACATCGATAGATAGAGAAAAATCTGCTCGTCTGTCGTGTGGCAGCCAAATAATTTTCCAAGCCCCGGATCAAAAGATATGTCAAGCCAAAGCTCAAAGGAGAGGAAATCCCTAAAAGCAAGGAGGCGGCTAGAAAGTAGGATACTTTAGAGATTTAATCTTTATTAGAGTCTTACTTTTAATTAAAGTTGTAATCCTTGTTACCTTAGATAACTTGAGCCCAAAGCTTATATAAAGGGCATAGATTAAACCTAGGAGAGAGCCGACTACCCCATAACCGAAACCAAAACCCTGCCGTTAACCTGTCTCCGACATGTTCTAATTTCCCCCTAGGGCTACGGGTTGTTTTGTAAAGTAGTTGCAAGGGTTGCTTTGTTTTAGGATTTTTCAGTTTCAATAAAATAAACTTCAAGTTCTTTTATCTTGGTTTTAACATCTTGCAAGAGCATCGGGAGAGCATTGTGAGGTTATCTATTTACTTAGCATCGGGAGAGTTAAGTATACGAAAGAGATAAAAGCGTGTTCTCTAGTTTATAGTTGAACCATCTCGTGCTTAGGGATAAGGCGAGGTTAAGTGGCTAAGGAAGAATTCATACACATCGGTGTTCATCCTTCGATTCACGCCGGGAGGTATCATCAAAGACGTGTTCATCGACAGACTTGTGCCTAGGGATAGGGCAAGGCAGATCTGGGATTCTTGCCAAGCTTGAAGAACTGAGTTAGTGTCTGCTGCCGCAACAACTAACGGACAGACGCCGCGACAGGTGCTGTCGGCGACGGGAGCGACGACAGAACTGGAGATCCTAAGCAATTCAATACCTACACTACCGAGCAATTCAATACCGGCCCATTCTTTCTATCTTGATTTCCCAATCTTTTTATTTACGTTTTACTTTATTATTCGTGACAATTCTCTAAAATATTTCCTTTACTTCGTGCAGTAAATCAAGGTGAAGTCATTAGCCCAATCCCTGTGGAGACGATATCCGATACTTCGTATCACTTTATTACTTGCGACGTGTACACTTGCACTGCAATTGCGATATACTATTTACACGCAACAAGTTTTTGGCGCCGTTGCCGGGGATTGGCAACATAACTACATCTTTATTTTATTGCACTTTTTATTTTTATTTTTATTTTTATTTTTGTTTTTCAACTCTTGCTTTTCACAAGGTTCTCTTGTTTATGCGCAGATCGAAAAGAGGCGAGGATCCTGAGTATAAGTTAGATCCGGAAATCGAACGATCATTCAATCTCAAGAAACAGATTCGCCATCTTTTGGACAGGAACGAATACCTTGAAGAACAGCTTGAGCAGATGGCCCATAACCAACCTGCTGGAGGAGACGTACCGCCTGTCGGCGATCCGCTTGGGGCAGGTGGACGACGGTCATGTCGTGACTACATGCTGAATGACCATGTAGAGCTGGAGACCACGCTGCCGGATATTGATGTTGATAACTTTGAACTTAAACCTGTCATGTTTAGTATGATCAACAACGCCGGACAGTTTAGTGGTTCTGCGACAGAAGATGCTAGGGAGCATCTCAAAACGTTCCAGGAGATCTGTGGTTCGTTTAGGCTACCAGGAGTTAGTCCGGAGATACTGAGGCTTCGGCTATTCCCTCATTCATTAAGGGATAGAGCTAAAACTTGGTGGAATAAACTTACACCGGGTTCTATTATGACTTGGGCAGATCTAACTCGTGAATTCTTATCTCGTTTTAATCCTTCACATTTATCTGAGCGATTACGTAACGAAATTGCTACATTTCAACAGGAAGATGACGAGCCGATGCATGAGGCCTGGGACAGATTTACTACTCTTCTACGGAACTGCCCAATGCATGGATTTCCTGTCTGGAATCAGGTAACTAAGTTTTATAATGCTGCTAACTTACAAACTCGCATTCGCATTGATTCTGCAGCAAATGGACTATTATTGGATAAAGATCCGGACGAGGCATTACAAGTTCTGAAGAATCTAGCTAAGAATGAGGAGCAGTTTCCGACAGCTAGAAGAGGGGGTAAACGGGTACTTGCTGTCAAGGACTATGAGGCTGACAGCACTATGAAATCACAGGTAGCATTCCTCACTAAAGCCATGAAACACTTATTGAGTGAAGAGGAAGTACGAGGGTTTGCTGTCGAGGAAATTTGTGCCACTTGTGAGGGAAATCATAGTAGGGATGAGTGCCCTATAAACATAGAAGAAGGGAAATATGTTGGAAATTACAAGCCAAACTACAATTCCAACAATTACAACCCTAATTGGAGAAAGGATCCCAAATTTTCCTGGAGTAATCCTAACAATGCCCTGAATCCGCAAGCATATAATCAGAATCAGGGGGTCCTAGATTGTTGACGAGACAGCAACTGCAGCCGCAGACCCTGCCGCAGAACCTGCCGCCTCAACAACAACAGCAGCCACCACCTGCCACGAGTAGTGTATTGGAGCAGACTTTGGCCACCTTTATGTCTCAGACTGGCACATATATGGAAAATATTAATCAGTTTGTCAAAAAGACGGAAAATTTTATGGACGAGACTAAGATGAGAATGACAAACCATGAGGCCACCTTGAAATCTCTAGAGACACAAATGGGTCAAGTATCGCAGCATATCAAACCGAGGCAGAATGGAGGTTTCCCTAGCAATACTGAAAACGCTAGACCACCCCCTCATGAGCAATGTAAGGCAATTTCTACTAGGAGTGGGAAAAAGTTACCAGGGCCGGAAAAAGTTGATACAGAAAAGGACCCTGCTTTGAACAAACCTGCCGAGGAAGCTGCCCCGACAGGTGACAAACAGACTGCTGCCGATGATCCTGCCACGACAGTAGAAGCGACAGAGGAGAAAAAGGAAGATTATCGTCCTCAGATTCGCATGCAGTGGGAAGGACGCATTGCTGATTATCGTCCTCCACCACCTTTTCCCCAACGGATACAACAAGCTAAGAATGAATCTCAACTCAAAAAAATTTATGATATTTTTAAACAGGTTCATATTAATATTCCGTTGTTAGATGTTGTTAGGGAAATGCCAGGTTATGCTAAATTTCTCAAGGATGTAATGTCTAAAAAATCTAAACTTGGGGAATTTGAAACGGTAAGGATGCAAGAGGGTTGCATGAGTATTCTTCATCGACAACCACCCCAGAAAAAGAAGGATCCAGGGAGCTTCCTCATACCTTGCGTAATCGGTGATAAATTTGTGGGTAAGGCACTTTGTGATCTAGGTGCTAGTGTTAATCTAATGCCCAAATCTGTTTTTCAGAAACTAGGTATTGGAAAGGCGCGGCCCACGACAGTTACCCTACAGCTAGCCGACCGCTCTTACGTTCACCCCGAGGGAAAAATTGAAGATATTTTGGTAAGAGTGGATAAACTTATCTTTCCTGCTGACTTTCTTATTTTAGATTGTGAGGCAGATGAGAACGCACCAGTCATCCTCGGACGACCTTTCCTAGCCACGGGAAGATCGTTGATTGATGTGGAAAAAGGAGAACTCACCATGCGCGTGAACGATCAAGAAATTAAGTTGAATGTTCTCCAAGCAATGAAACATGCCGATGTGGACGAGGAATGCAAAGCCATCATCGAGGTGACCTTTGATTACCCCTGCATCAGGACAGGCTGCCGAGATATTAAATTCGGTCACTGCTACGACAGCCATCTACCGACCTGTCACGACAGTGACGACGACAGCAACGACGGCAGCACAGACGACAGTGACCCCTCTAAATCCGATACATCTGATACTGAAGGTCATGAGGAGGTAAACTGGTTAGATCATCGTCCAGGTAAGTTATTCGAACCCTTAAATTACACTTCGGATAACCATTTAATCCAAAAGCCCTCCACTGTAGAACCACCTGTCTTAGAACTTAAGCCCCTGCCAGGGCAGCTTAAATATGCTTATCTTGGTTGTGATAACACACTGCCTGTAATCATCTCTGCTAAGCTGCCGCAGGAACAGGAACGACAGCTGGTCGACATGCTAAGGCAGCATAAAAGGGCGATAGGATGGACGATAGCAGACATCCAGGGCATTAGTCCGGCAATCTGTATGCACAAAATCCTCTTAGAGGAAGACCATAAGCCGACTATTGATGCCCAAAGGCGGTTAAACCTTGCAATGAAGGAGGTAGTGCGTAAAGAAATAATTAAATGGTTAGATGCAGGTATTATTTACGCCATCTCCGACAGCAAATGGGTAAGCCCGGTGCAATGTGTTCCCAAGAAAGGAGGCATGACTGTAATAACCAACGAAAACAATGAATTAATCCCAACCAGGACTGTGACCGGTTGGAGGGTTTGTATGGACTATCGGAAGCTTAACAAAGCTACCCGAAAAGACCACTTTCCTTTACCCTTTATTGATCAAATGCTTGATAGATTAGCGGGTAAATCTTATTATTGTTTTCTTGATGGTTATTCAGGTTATAACCAAATTGCTATTGCACCGGAGGACCAAGAGAAAACGACTTTCACATGCCCCTACGGAACATTTGCATTCAGGAGGATGCCATTCGGCCTCTGTAACGCACCTGCCACCTTCCAAAGGTGCATGATGGCAATATTCTCCGACATGGTAGAAGACTTCCTTGAGATCTTCATGGATGATTTTTCCGTCTTTGGAGACGATTTTGAGAGCTGCCTCGGCAACCTTCAAAAGGTACTTGAAAGATGTGAAAAGGCTAATCTTGTTCTTAATTGGGAAAAATGTCATTTTATGGTAGATGAAGGGATAGTTTTAGGCCATAAGATTAGCTGCCGTGGGATAGAAGTCGACAGGGCCAAAATAGAGGTCATAGAAAAGCTGCCGCCGCCAACAACAGTCAAGGGCATTAGGAGTTTTTTAGGGCATGCTGGTTTTTATAGGAGATTTATTGCCAATTTCTCAAAAATTACAAAACCCCTATGTCATCTCCTAGAGCAGAACCGACCCTTCGACTTTAATGAAGAATGTACTGAAGCATTCAAGGTTCTGAAGGAAAAGTTAGTGACAGCCCCCATAGTACAGCCACCAGACTGGACGCAACCATTTGAAATTATGTGTGATGCTAGTGACTATGCTGTCGGGGCAGCACTTGGGCAGCGCAAGGACAGGCTGTTTCATGTCATATATTACGCTAGCAAAACATTGAATGATGCCCAAGTGAATTATACCACCACGGAAAAGGAGCTGTTAGCCGTGGTGTTTTCTATCGACAAGTTTCGTTCTTACATTCTTGGAACGAAAGTTATAATACACACCGACCACTCTGCCCTCAAATATTTATTTGCAAAGAAGGATGCAAAACCTAGGTTGATACGCTGGATATTACTATTACAAGAGTTCGACCTTGAGATAAAAGATAAAAAGGGGACAGAAAATCAGGTGGCAGATCACTTGTCGAGGTTGGAAACGGGACAGAGTCTACCGACAGATGAGACACACATATTGGAGACCTTCCCAGATGAGCAGCTCTTTGCTGCCGCCCTAGCTGTCGCGACAGCCATGACGACAGGTAAATCTTCTAACCTTCCCTGGTATGCTGATTTCGTTAATTTTATAGTTAGCGGAATATTACCTTCTGATCTTACTTACCAAGCCAGGAAGAGGTTTCAAAATGATGTTAAACATTATTATTGGGACGAACCTCTTCTTTTCAAAATGTGCGCAGATCAGATTATAAGGAGATGCATACCACAAGAAGAACAAGAAGACATTCTCCATCACTGTCATGCTTCACAATATGGAGGACACTTAGGAGGCAATAAAACTGCTGCCAAGGTGCTGCAGTCAGGGTTCTACTGGCCGACACTGTACAAGGATGCACAGGAATTTTATAAAAACTGTGACAGGTGCCAGCGGACAGGTAACATCTCGAGGAGAAACGAGATGCCACTGCAGAATATTTTAGAAGTCGAAATCTTCGACGTTTGGGGGATTGATTTTATGGGACCTTTTCCATCTTCTTGTGGAAATCTTTACATCCTCCTAGCAGTGGATTATGTCTCCAAGTGGGTAGAAGCAATCGCAACTCAAAAGAATGATGCCAAAACAGTCCAAAGATTTTTGCACAAAAATATCTTTTCTAGATTCGGCATCCCTAGAGCGATTATCAGTGATGAGGGGAGACATTTTGACAACAAGGTAATTGTTGCCGCCTTGAGAAAATATGGTGTCAAGCACAGGATCGCGACAGCATACCACCCACAGACCAATGGACAGGCTGAGATATCCAATAGGGAAGTAAAGAACATTCTTGAAAAAATGGTTAAACCAACTAGGAAAGATTGGTCTTTGCTTCTGAATGACGCATTATGGGCATACAGAACAGCCTTCAAGACTCCATTGGGCATGTCTCCATTCCGTTTGATCTATGGGAAAACCTGTCATCTGCCTGTCGAGATAGAACACAAGGCATATTGGGCGATCAAGGCAGTAAACATGGACTTGGACAAGGCAGGCCAGAAAAGGCTGTTAGATTTGAATGAGATCGATGAAATACGGACAATGGCCTACGACAATGCAAGGATTTACAAGGAAAAAACTAAAAAGTGGCATGACAAGAAGTTGCTGCCACGACAGTTCTGCCCAGGGCAGCTTGTGTTGTTGTTCAATTCTAGATTGAAACTCTTTCCAGGGAAGCTCAAATCTAGATGGTCTGGCCCATTCCAAGTAGTTCAAGTTTTTCCCCATGGTGCCATTACAATTCAATCACTAAAGGACGGGCACAAATTCAAAGTCAATGGACAACGCCTCAAGCACTATCAAGGGACTGAAGCCCCAGGAACACAGGAAGTGGTTACTTTAGGTGATGCCCCACAAGGCATCCCTAATTTAACCTAATTCTTTTATTTTTATTTTTATTTTTATTTTTATTATTATTATTAGGAATTAGATTTATTTTATTCGAATAATGTTTTGTTTTTTTTTAATTTCAATTTTTAGGAAATAAAGAAGGCAAGTGAGAAAGAAGAAGTGGCCCAAGCCCACCGCCCATCCATCAGCCCAAAATAAAGTCCATTTATAACCTGTCGTTTCGGCTGCCGGCGCAGACGGCGTTGACAGGCTGTCAACAGACGCACAGCAGACGAAGAATCGTGCGGCAGACGCAGCATTAATGTCCGTCAGACGTGTCAGACGCAACATTCAATCTGCCGCTCCGTTATTCCCGCCTGCCGTTGCGGCATTAAATGGGCAGCCCCCGACAGCTATATAAACCCCTTCTATTTTTCATTTTTCCTCACTTCAGATTTTCTCTCTTGCTATTCTCTTCTACTTTGATCTCTTTTCTTTGATTTTCAGCCCTTGCAACCAAACATGTCTTCAAGACAAACCCGACAGAACGCTGCTGCCGCTTCCTCTTCCGCAGCAGCATCTCCGTTCGCTAAGAAGGAACTTTGGGAGGAACGAAGCTTCATCTACAACAGAGATGCCCCTCTGTTGGGACTCCGGCCGTTCATCATGCAGGCCATAACCGCTCAATTGTGGGAAGATTTCGCTGAGCAGCCGGCAGAACTTAACGACACCCTAGTAAGGGAGTTTTATGCGGCGATCGAGAGCAAGACGGCAACATCTGTCACCGTCAGGGGAGTGACAGTACCCTTTACCGCCAGCAGCATCAACCATGTCTTCGGCCTCTTCTTCGGCCCCAACGATGATGCCCATCAACAGTTTTGGGACACCCTAGACGCTGCCGGCCATGATGCTGTCATGAGGAAGTTGACAGAAGCGGGAACGACGTGGAGCACGAGTAAGAAGAACCCTCATTCTGTCAACAGGGGACAGCTCCTACCAGAGGCAAAGTTATGGAACGCTTTTATCAAAAAGCGTATCCTGCCCTCATCTCACCATACGACAGTCAACAGGCAGAGACTGGCCCTCATCCACTCGATCATGCACAACAGGCCCATCAATGTGGGCAGGTATATGAGGGACAACATTCTAGATTGCGCCTTCCGCTTAGACTCACGGCTCTGCCTGCCCTGCACCATAACTGCCCTCTGCCGCTGCGCTGCCGTACCGGAGGAAGCCTCAGACAACATCAAAAAGGGCAGCGGCTGGACAGACAACAACATCTCCAGCCTCATGGAGCTGGTAGTCGTATCGCCTCTCAACGCCTTCGATCCCAACGCCCCTCCTGCTGAGTCTGATGAGGAGCCTGTCCCTGAGCCTGCCACTGAACCTGCCCCAGAAGCTGCCACCAACACCACTCCGGCAGATCAGAATGCTCACATCCTTGCTGCAGTCCTGCGGATCGAGGAACGCCAAATGGGCTTAATGACATTCATCCGAGACTTCTCCAATGCTACGGTAAACTTCATTACCAACACTTTGAATTTTTCGGATGTTTCTTTCCCAACCTTCCCCGCCCATTATTTCCATATCCCATCCCCTACTCCCACACCACCTGTCTCTCCCCATGGAGAATCTGCCTCCTCCACACCTTCCCCAACTGCAGCCGGCAGCCCACCGGCAGACATCTCCCCTCGAGGAACAAAGCGAGCCGCCACTGACGACAGCCCCCTTGTCCGGAGGAACTTGGACAGCGCCTTCACACGGGTGAAGCGTATCAAGCATGTGGCAGACAAGAGAAAGTTGTCCAAGGCCATCATGTCCACCAGCTGGGACAGCAGCAGCAGCAGCAGCAGTTCTGATGTCAGGCTAGTGGAGACAACTGCCCTTCCACATGCTGACGACCCTGTCCCCCAACCGGAGGAAGATCCTGCCCCTCAACAGGCTGACGAAGCTGTCGATCAACCTGCCCCAGAACCTGCCCAGCCACCTCCTCAACGCAGACGCTACCATCAGATCCGCGTCAGCAGCAGCAGCGAGGACAGCGCATAAAATTTAAGTTTTTATTTCTTTTATCTCTTCTTATTGCTGCCTGCCCTTTATAATTGTGATGTACTTTTCTTTTTTCTTCTTTAATTGTTTTTATGTTGTTTTGCATTGAGGGCAATGCAACCCTTGAGTTTGGGGGTGGCAACCCTCCATATCTAATGGCATCCTTAGCACATCTTTTGTTTAACTGTTGTGTCTTTTTAATTGCCTTTATTTAAAAAAAAAAAATTCAGAAACTGTTGGCTTAAAACTGTGAAGTTAGCTTACCTGTCATGACGGCTCTGTCGTGGCAGCATCTTTAGGACAGGTTAAGGAAAAGTTTAGAGCCTTTCTATAGTTCTGAAAACTTAAACACTTTTGTGACTGTTATATTGCTTAGATTTCTTTTAGCCAAACTAGAATAGGATGCTTAGAACTTGAATAGCCCCTAGAGGTGCCTAACACTGGCTCTAGGAAAGAAGTTTAGTAAAAGAAAATCAAAAACCTAGAGGTGCCCGAAACCGGCTCTAGGAAGCTAACTAGAGGTGCCCAAAACTGGCTCTAGAAAAATTTTAGCTTGAAAATAGAAGAAAAAGAAGCATGAAAATGTGCCTTCTAAAAAATTAATAAACTTTGGCATAAAAATTCGAGTTAAGGAGTTGAATATTCTAGTGAAACTAAGAGAATCTTAGCATATAACTGTTCACAAGCATGCACACACTGCACGAGAGCTATAGGGAGATTCCAGACAGATCCTAGCCTTTCCGACAGGTTGCTGCCGCCATAGAGAATGAGCGACGGGTAAGGGACAGTTCACTGTTTGAAAGCCAACACAAAAATTTTCATTTTTTTTTAGGTTTAATTGCTTGAGGGCAAGCAAAGATTTGAGTTTGGGGGTGTGTTGAGTGTGTAAAAGTTCTATTATTTACACCCTTTTTAACCCATATTTCTGCCGCATTCAAGCATCATTGCATTGCATTTAGGTTAGTTTTCAATAAAACATCACAATTATATAAAAGGCACGGATTCTACTAAAAGATGATATATTTTACAGGTAACTGCCAAGGTTGACGATGAAGGCAGGCGAAGGGCAGATAAGCAGGAAGGCGGAACTGAACAAGCAGCTGAAGAAGACGAACCTGTCATGGACCCGTCACGACAGCATGATGACAGCAGATTATTGAAGAGGAAAAATGAAGTGGACATCGATAGATAGAGAAAAATCTGCTCGTCTGTCGTGTGGCAGCCAAATAATTTTCCAAGCCCCGGATCAAAAGATATGTCAAGCCAAAGCTCAAAGGAGAGGAAATCCCTAAAAGCAAGGAGGCGGCTAGAAAGTAGGATACTTTAGAGATTTAATCTTTATTAGAGTCTTACTTTTAATTAAAGTTGTAATCCTTGTTACCTTAGATAACTTGAGCCCAAAGCTTATATAAAGGGCATAGATTAAACCTAGGAGAGAGCCGACTACCCCATAACCGAAACCAAAACCCTGCCGTTAACCTGTCTCCGACATGTTCTAATTTCCCCCTAGGGCTACGGGTTGTTTTGTAAAGTAGTTGCAAGGGTTGCTTTGTTTTAGGATTTTTCAGTTTCAATAAAATAAACTTCAAGTTCTTTTATCTTGGTTTTAACATCTTGCAAGAGCATCGGGAGAGCATTGTGAGGTTATCTATTTACTTAGCATCGGGAGAGTTAAGTATACGAAAGAGATAAAAGCGTGTTCTCTAGTTTATAGTTGAACCATCTCGTGCTTAGGGATAAGGCGAGGTTAAGTGGCTAAGGAAGAATTCATACACATCGGTGTTCATCCTTCGATTCACGCCGGGAGGTATCATCAAAGACGTGTTCATCGACAGACTTGTGCCTAGGGATAGGGCAAGGCAGATCTGGGATTCTTGCCAAGCTTGAAGAACTGAGTTAGTGTCTGCTGCCGCAACAACTAACGGACAGACGCCGCGACAGGTGCTGTCGGCGACGGGAGCGACGACAGAACTGGAGATCCTAAGCAATTCAATACCTACACTACCGAGCAATTCAATACCGGCCCATTCTTTCTATCTTGATTTCCCAATCTTTTTATTTACGTTTTACTTTATTATTCGTGACAATTCTCTAAAATATTTCCTTTACTTCGTGCAGTAAATCAAGGTGAAGTCATTAGCCCAATCCCTGTGGAGACGATATCCGATACTTCGTATCACTTTATTACTTGCGACGTGTACACTTGCACTGCAATTGCGATATACTATTTACACGCAACAGTTCTTTAGCCTGTATTTAAAGGTTGTTCCCTAGAATCTTTGTTAGAATCGGGAGAGCGGCGACTCAAATTCAATAAAAGTTAGTTTTTTTTTTTTTTTTTTTGGGGGGGGGGGGGGGGGGTCTTAATTCTATAAATACGATGAATGGATGATAAATTTGGAAGCCGTCACATGAGTATCACAATGGTCGGATGTGAATGAATGACAATTTGAAATCATTTATTCCGAAATAGAGTATTTAATTTTATGACAACTTTATCTTCTACCAAATTCAGCACCAATCAAATCGAAACCGACCAAATAGCAATAAACTTTTAACTTACTTTCGGTTGATTTTATTAACATCCTCAAACTCTTCTCTATATTTTAAATTATCTCTATATTTTATAATTTTATAATTAAATCCTCAAAGTATCAATTATAACTTTTCATTAGTTTAATCATTTATAAATGCCGAGTATTAACTTTGGCGTAACATAGAGCGTATTTAAAACACATATAACATACTTTAAACACGTGTATGTCTAAAATTTAAGTACATTATTTTTTAACAAGTCAAGACCCAAAATTTCCATTCATTATATATACATTTAAACGTTTAAAACTTAATCTAATTATTTTTAAAAAAATTAATGTCAAATTCGAGTTGACGTTTAACTCATGAGCTAACAACAAATTGTTAGAAATATTTGATTTATACAATATTTTAAGACCCAAATTATGTCCTTAGAAGAACAGTGTGCATCACTACTGTGCCCAACATACATATTTGACAATCTTAGTTATATAATTATATTCTATTGCATCTTTTTGTCGATGATTTGTGAAATTATAAAATAAATATATAATAATTGCAATTTTAATAAACATTAACTACAATTACCATTTATAAATATTCAATTTTGTTACTGTAGTCTGAAGAGTGCAGATCTGTTTTCTTGAAAATTGAAATCTGGCAAACGATGTGAACCTATATTATATAACAACAACAGACTCCGAGACCGACAGTAGCCAAACGAGTTCCATGAGGCCGGTGCCGACTTGGGATGCCATTGCCAAGCCTATTTTGAGGCCCAACACTTCATATTCATTTTAGGGGGAAACCAAAGCATCCACCAGAGATATATTCAGAACCAAAGGTCGTTACTTTTGGCCCATTAAAGTTGGCTTTCCAACTTCCAAGCTAACATGCTGCACCAGTGAAGCATCTCTGTTCTGTTTCAGCCCCACCACTCGGCAGTGATAAAAGAACTTCCTCGACTCGAGGAGCCAACCAGCCCAGGCAGGCCGCGTCAACGAGAACAACAGTGAAGACTAAATAAGTGGAAGGGCCTATACAACATTCATTAGATTCGTTTGACCGATTGACTTCGACATCATTTTATACATTACATGCACGGGCCATCTTGGATTTGCGTGGGGCTCCAAGGCTTGTCCACCTTTCTTTTACTGGTAAAAAGCTTTGAAAAGGCAGTGCGCACTCGGTCACGATCACTAGCTCTTTTAGTAATGCACTAAACATTGTCAGCAAATCTTCATTTTAATATTGTACCCATGATTCGGCCATTCTTAATTAATACGAAGCTCAACCCCACTGCCATAGTGGTTCAGTCCATCCACATTAAAGAATCAGAAAACAAAATTTGTTTTATACTTGGTTGGTAATAAGAGAATATGCTAGAAAATGGGTATTATTTTGTTTAAACTTTTAGTCCTTCGAATCTTACATGTAAGACTAACACGGATGCCCATAGCCTTATACTATTTCTAGTTGTGCTGCATATTCTGTGATGGCTAACTACTCTCAGATTATGTGCTCTGTTTTTATTGATTTGGGTCAATTCAATGATCTTGGTGGGGTGTAAAAGAAACCATAAAAGCTGAAGCGGATGATTGAATTCTAGACTTGCGTATAGTGCGTGAGTAACATATTTTAATCAAGGCAATGATGGACTTAAACCACTAATAAGTCAAAGATTGAAGTTGAAGCAGCAGAATGATCTGCTTGGTTACAATGTATGAATAGCCATAAGCTCAGAGAAAACTGGTTGCCAACCCAAGCGTTTATCCTGGCCAACTTTAGTGCTGGGGGCACAGTTAAAACTAGCCAGTAGCATTCCAATTTCAAGTTGACATGGAACAAGATATTCCGGTCGGCAGTGCCCCACAAAAATCCTTCTTTGATTCTTATAATAATAAGTAATACCCGCCCCATTGCACAAAACTGCCTGCCAATACTTAAGTACAGTGGGGTTTTGGACAGACGCGACATGAGCGACCGCACAGAGCCCCCAAGAGAGAAGGGCCTCGAAAATAGGGAACCTAAATTAAATTAAATATTTATAAAAAATTATAAAATTATATATATAATTATGTTTAATAAAAAATTATCTAAAACTTAAAACATGCAAAAAGAATGATAATTTTGAAGTAAAAATGTTTAATATTTAGATGTTTATAAGTTATTTTTTTTGTTCTCAAGAGGATAATTTAATAATATTTTTTGTATTAAAGTATTTTTTTTAGAAAACACTTATATCTCTTACTGATTATAAATTAAGAACCATATTTTAATAAATTGCACAAGGCCCCCAAAATCTTTGAACCGCCCCTGCTTAAGTCAAACAATTTGGTGTCGATTTTGATACTTCTGCTGCGTACATGATAGTCTATTGTATTATTCCTCCGTCACTGTTAATTTACTGCAAATTTGGAGACTCACACAAAGGTAGCGAATCATGAAAGCTTGTTTTACTGGAAATTTTTAATCGAAAATTTTACTTGAAATCAGTAATGTTTTCATGAAGAATTTTAGAGTGAATGAAGGATGGAATTAGATACGTGTATTAATTATTATTCCAACTTGTTATCTAGCACGTGAATATGTGGTGTGCGGGAATAGTAAGTCCAAGAACTTTTGTAGTAAGATTGAAGGAGCAAATTAAAACAACGTCAAGTGTATGTAAAACATACAAAGGTAGAAGAAAGCGTGCCACCAACCCAGATAAAAGTGTGCTACAAAGTTAAACTATCATGCAGATTGCGAGTGCCAAGCGACCATTAAGGTATGTTGAAATCATGCCAAAACGATAAATAAAATGCAACCACTAAAAGAAAAAAATGTGCCACAAAAGCAAAGGAAAGCGTACCACAAAAGCAGAAATTCTTATTGAATAAAAAATAAAAAGCATAACAATTAAAGCAAAAGAAATAACAAATACCGGCGATCGAAAATCAACACCAAAATGATTGCCGATCACCGGCTAATTCAAAAATATAAAAATGGCAAGTGGC
This sequence comes from Hibiscus tridactylites, assembly GCA_958450335.1. NCBI lineage: Eukaryota > Viridiplantae > Streptophyta > Magnoliopsida > Malvales > Malvaceae > Hibiscus > Hibiscus tridactylites. The sequence continues at coordinate 81,156,867 of OY288280.1, forward strand.
GGCTATTTTAAAAGAAAATTAGGATTTTTTTAAAAGACCACAACAATTTTTATAGGGTTAGAGTTTTATTAGTTTGTGGTGAATCCCGTAATTGTTATTTTGTTGCCTTAGATGGATTGGTAACGGCGATTGATATTGTATCTTGTGGATTGTCTATCCACTTATGAGCATTCCTAATTTTTTCCCTTACGAGATTTACCCATATTAATAAATAATGGTGATTGATATTGTATCTTGTGGATTGAGATTTACCCATGTTGTATCTTGAGTAAATTTGGTTTTAGAGAGTGTAGCCTGTTTTTATTTTCTTGAATGAAAAATAGTAAAAAAAAATATGTTTAGGTGTAAAATTAGAAAATAATTTTTAAAAAATAAAAACAAAAATAAGTCAAAATTTAAAAACATAAAAAAATATATTTTTATTATTTTCATTGAAAATGTTTAGAATAGTGAAAAATATGAAAACAATGGCTTTTTAATTTTAACCTCATTTTAATTTAGGTTCAAATTCTTCTAATACCATTTTTAATTTTTTTTGATTTATTTACTCATAATTTATTTATTTATTATAATAATATTTTTAATTATTGAATAATTATTTTTCATTTATGTTTTGGAAAACTATATACTAAACACATTTCACTATTTTTTAAAAAAACAAATTTCATCCATTAACCTTAACCAAGCATGTTTTTAAATTTTTAAAAAATTAAAAATAAAAAAATATTTTCTAAAATAAAACCGACTTTAAATTTTCTTGTAATCTTGTTTTCACTTTACTTTTTCCTGTGTTTTCCCCGAATTACAACCTACTACCAATAGTGTACAAGTTTCTTCTACCGTACTACCAATATTTGTTTGTTTGTTTATGTTCTCGAGTCTTGACCTAATTCCAATGTATAATTGCATAAGACATGCAAAAACAGCAATACAGCACAACACTAAGGCTGTCCTTCCAAAGAAATTAACCCAAGGGGACAAGGATCATAATGACACCACCATGCCGGCTTCGCAAGTCTATAAATACCCATAACTCACAACCTTTATCAGTCATCACTACCATAATAACTTCCTTTTTTCTATATCACATTTCTCTTTAAATCTTCTCATTCCTTCATAACTTTCAGTTCACCCCAATGGCCCAAAACAACCTCAATTTAGCTGCTGCATTCCTCCTTGTATTATTGTTGTCATATGGAGTCACAATTGGCGAGGGTATTAGGGTTTTGAAAGCAGGAAAATTGGATGAGCCGGGAAACCATGCAACAAAGATGATGAACGGGCATAAGAGGAATATTTTAGAGGACGAATCAGCTGGCGTTGTCCACAATGCATATCGTACTAATGATGTCCGTCCGACGCCTCACGGTCACAGCCCCGGCGCGGGTCACTCTACTGGACCTGCTGCCAATAACTAATTATCACACGTACTTTTATATCATTTTTTTGCATACTGTAATGTTCATCTGTGACTGTGTTGCTTTTCTAATTAATCTTGTAGGCTAATCCTGTGATTATGTAATAGCTTCCTCAATTGAAGGGCACTAATTATTTGTATTTAAGCATCTTTCGATAAGTGCTATAAAAATATTGTTTTCGTCCCATGGATTTCATATAATAAAAGTTGATTAGCATAAATTTAGAAATTTATTAAGTACATGAAAAATGTATCAGCAGCATATTAACTTCTCATATATATATTGAACAGTGCGTGTGTATATATATTTTAAAAAAGCTTAATGTACATCAACTTAAAAAATTCATCATAAAACCTAAATCTTTGAAGTATCTTTTAGTTCTATTTTTGTGTTTCTAATAAACATGATTGTAGTTGTATATCTTAGTAAAAAAACATAAGCCGATATGCGGGATCTCAAACGTTTAGGTTAAAGTTCCATATTACATAAATTGCGTGTGGATTTCTTCAAATTTATTTTAACTTATGCTTGTTATGTGTGAGCTTTGTCTAAAATGATTTATTCAAATATAGTTTTATCATATTAATGATATGTACTTGATCGATTATGCTCTTATTAGTTGGATGTAATGTGTATTGTCATAATATATATTAATATACTTATTGATAATTTTCTGGTCAAAAATAATAATGATAAATTAACCTTGGTAGGGGTTAGGAAAAACTAAAAACCAATAAGATTCCCACAAAAGTGAATGGTGCTATTTAGATATGATATGAAGTTTGGGGTCGTCTTTTTAATTTTAAATGCCTTGTGCGTGCATATTTTTAAGGTTTTCTAGATATCTTTGCAACTTGGAGAGAAGCCATGATTGTTGCCTTTTATTATTCCCTCTTATTTTAGCATAGTTATGGTCAACATGGTATGAAAATCATCAGCCCTTTTCGGTGCATCTATTTATGCACCACGCTCAAATTAGATTTAGAATTTAAGATTTTAAGTTAGGGTTTAGTGAATTTAGTGTACAGTGCATTTTTAGTGTATAGGGTGTAGGGCTTAAGATTTAAAATTTGAGGTTAGAGCTTATTATTTAATTTTGTAGTATTTTTTAGTGTTGGGTCATAAATATATACACAAAAAAGTGCAGAGAATTTTTATCCGTCAACAGGTACCATTGAATCCTTGATTAATACTATATTTTATTTGCTATGCTTTTTCCCCTTTTTGGGGCTACACTTTGATTTCTTAATTCTTACATTTCGGAGATAAGCTATGGTTACTGCTGGTTAATACTTCCAGTTTTATTGTCGTATTTCCCTCGCGAATGAGTAACAAAATTAAAACGACTTGACATCCTTATCTAACCATATATATTTCAGAAAAAACGTTTAAATTTGTAGTCCGAAGTAAATATAACACATACAATTTTGACATGCTTATCTTTTCATGAAATATTACACATAATGGAAGTAATCAACATTCCAGAAGCAGATATATATATAAAGAGAAACCCACAATACCAGTCTGCACTAATTATATAACATTCACGATACAATCTAGCTAGCTTGCTAGTATCTAACTATGGCCATTAGGTGGAGTTGAATGACCGATGCTCGGACTGTGGCCGGGGCTTGTGGGGCGGAAATCGTTGGTATCGGATTTGGAAGTGGCAGCAAGATCATCATGGTCCGCTCCATGTTTTCCCCGGCTATATTTCATCTTTGTTACCTGTTTTCTCGAATGGTAGTCGTCTTTCTCTATCTCGGAAAACCTAACTTCTGTAAATCTGATTGCATGAACTAATATCAAAGCAAAGAGAAAGGCAAGTGAGAAAATGAGGTTATTTTTTGCCATGGATAAACTAGACACGGAAAGGGATTAGAAAATCGCTCCAAAAAAATGACAAAGGAAGGGGTAGAGAAGAGAAGCTGAAGTTAAAAAGTAAATGAGGAGTAACAATGAGAGATGCACGTACATATGCGTTGCCTTGCTGGGTATTTATATTATAGGCTACCACTTGACATTTTCATGTCGTCTAATTTTGATGTTTAATTGGGCTTGAGTTAAGTATAAATCTTGGGCTTTGGTGGAGATCGATTCTTTTCCTACGGCTCTGGAGGCTCAAACTGTATCCTAGGAACCACCCACTATTACCGGATGGAAATCGTCTACCTCTAATTATGTTTTCATTGATGTTTTCATTTTAAAATAACGAGTTTAGAGTTTAGATTTTGAGGTTTAAAGTTGATGCTTAGGGTTAGGTTGTATTTTTTTAAGGTTTAAAATTTAATTTTAAATGTTTTTTTAGTATGTAACATATAAGGAGGCATAGTTAAGAGCAGAAAATTTTTACTCCCACGACTGCCCACCGATAATCACCTCATCGCACCCTGTCTGTTCAGCCTCTACATTGGTTGCAACTATTTTGAAAATTGAAAATTAACGTATTCAATCAGCAGATTGAGGTCTACATAAATTTAAAATTGTGTATTAAATTAATTATTTCATAAATTTTGAATCATTTAACTCATCAACTTTTTAAGTGTAGTTATATCTTAATTAAATTTACGATACAACAAAATACGCAAATCATTATCCTAAAAAATAAGTAAAAGAAAAAAGGAAATTGTTGCAACTATTTATCCGGAAAAGGAGAAACTTGTATCAGCAATTGATTGATTGACTTGATTCTAAAAATAGAGAAAGTGCAATTACTTATACAACTACATCGAAAAATTAAATAAATAAAGTTTGTAAAGTATTTGGATTTCCTTAAACTTCTCATATCTTTTAACCCTTAATTTTTAATTTTTTTGTCAAATTACTATACTTTTAATAGTTTCCGTACTTTGTAATTATTATATAATCAATAGTTTCAATTATATTAATTAGTTGTCATATATTTTAATTATTATATTATTAAAATTATAGTATAATTACATATAATTTATAAATACATAGTCGTAAAATAACGAATTTTGACTTATTTGTTAAATATTATTATGTGAATGTATGTTCAATTATAAATTTAGGGTTTTCAAATTCTGACCGGGTTTAGATCGACACGAGTAAATTTTTTTGACTGGGACTTGTTTTGTTAACTCTAATCGATAGTAAAAATTTTATTTTTTTGAGATGAACTAATTTGATGAATAACCAAAGATGATCATATTGCCTCATCTTGTATGAATTCGAATCCTGTCATTTATCTTTAAAATATAATATATCTCTCTACTTAATTAAAAAAGAATTTTATCTTTTTGCAAAAATAATCGAACAAACAAACAGAACTCACCTCAACTTAATAGGTCAATTATTTTTTCATCAATTAGTTAAACTTGGAAATAAAATAAAAGTTCAAGAATAGAAAGAAATAAAAAAATTAAGGATTAAAGTGAATTTTTAAAAAAGTTTTAAGGGTAAAAAATTATTAGACCTGTATATTTTATTAGTATCCGAAATCTAACGGGAGAGTAACCACAAAACGGTGTCAAGTACAAATTCTACCTGGTTTTGCCAATATAAACGGTTGTGATCGACTCGTCAAAGTATCACCTGTCCCATCCAACAATTAAAAGTACAACCGCGTTTCATGTTTTCCATCACCCTAAGTTAAATCCTCTGCTTAGACCCTAGCCGTACTTTTTCTTTCTCTTCCTTTTGTTTCCCTGAAAATATTTAAAAAAAAAAAACTCAGATTCAATTCAAATAAACATTGGAATCTTAAGAAAAAGAAGAGATAGTAATAATCCTAAAAAAGAGATAAGGATGCAGCAAAACAGCGGTTCGGATTCGCAGCCGCCAGCGCAACCTTCTCAAGAACACAACCAACGCCAACAACAATCGCCGCAGTGGGTGGCGATGCAGTATCCGGCGGCAGCTATGGTAATGCAGCATCAGATGATGCAACCGCAGCAATTGGTGGCGCCGCCACCTCCACCTCAGCAGTACATGCCATATCACCCTCAGTTCCAGCGCCACCATGGAAACGCGCTACAGGCGCAGCAGCAGCAAGGATCCAATGGTGGCGGAGAGAACAAGACTATTTGGGTCGGTGATTTGCATCATTGGATGGACGAGAACTACCTTCATAGCTGTTTCGCTTCTACCGGCGAGGTACAACAGAATCTCTCATAAATATATTTATTTTAATTTGCTATTATTATTCCACATTGAACTATTCTTTCTTTCTATTTTTCTTTTCAATGATATCGGTTATTACACTGTACATTGTCATTGTCGTGGTTTCTGCAGTCACAACACTATCTGGTAATGATTTAATTAGTTTGAATTATTGATTAATGATCGCTTGTCTTCTTCAATCAATGTATAATTGTATATACACGTTAAGAGTGCTATTGGGACACTTGTATAGCACTATTTATGGAAAGTTTTTCAAATTAAATGCATCTCTCCATTGGCAGTTAATAAAATCTCTGTCTAAATTCATCGAATAGAAAATATTTCTTTAAATGGCAATCTTAACGAGTAAGTTAGGTTTTAGTTTTTGGAAAAGATAGGATTTGTACTATGCTTAAGAGATTCGGTGCCTTTTTTGTGCTTGGAACATGTATCTGTATGGTTTTATACTTGATTGCTAATCAAATGCCACGAACGAGATGTGTGTGAACTAGTAAATTGGGTGACAGGATGAGGTCAATACCTTATTTGCCTATTTAAGGCATTCAAAAAGAAATAATGCAAAAGGGCTTAAGTGGGTAGAGTCTGAAATAAGTTTGGAATTTGATTTTGAGGTCTGAACATATTGTCTGGAATGTCAAAAAGCTATTTAGATTTTAGAGTCATTATTTTTAATGGTTTTTGGAATTTTATGAATGTTTAAATTTAGTGTTAAATTGAAGATAAATTAAATAATCTTTTCCGACTGATTGACCTAAATTGGATGTATCATTTATGCAAGTTTGTAGCATTTGCCTTAAATGTGTGGTTAGTACATAGTGCTGGACTGCAGAAGTTCAAACCGAGTATGGTAGAATTGTGTAGGCAGGGGAACTTGTACGAAAAGAAAGTTAAAGAAAAAATGGACTTTGTTTTTAAGGTTTGTGTTGCTTGCCAAACTTAGATTGACACTTGGAATTTATTTGAGCAGATTTCATCCATTAAGGTCATCCGCAATAAGCATACCGGTCTATCAGAAGGATATGGATTTGTGGAATTTTTTTCTCATTCAACAGCAGAGAAAGTTCTCCAAAATTATAGTGGCATTTTGATGCCTAATATGGATCAACCTTTCCGTCTGAACTGGGCAACTTTTAGCACAGGAGACAAGCGTTCAGAAAATGGTCCCGATCTTTCCATTTTTGTAGGAGATTTAGCTGCAGATGTTACTGATAGCCTATTGCATGAAACTTTTGCTAGTAAATATCCTTCTGTTAAAGCTGCAAAAGTCGTAATTGATGCTAATACTGGTCGATCTAAAGGCTATGGTTTTGTGAGGTTCGGGGATGATACTGAGAGGTCAAATGCCATGACTGAAATGAATGGTGTATATTGTTCAAGCAGGCCAATGCGTATTGGTGCTGCAACTCCCAGGAAATCCTCTGGGTATCAGCAACAGTATTCTTCACAAGGTATTTTATTACTCAACTTACTTTTTCTTCATGAAGATTTTGCTTAAGCTTACCAGCATTGGTATTTTAATATCTGAGAACTTTGTTTAAAAATTTACATTTATTACTTAAGTGCTTAGATTTACCTCCTTTTTTATTTGTCACTTGTATATGCTTCTGAATGTTCCCCCCTCTCTTTGAGGATCCTCTGCAATTCTTGATGCAAAAGTAACTTCACAATTGCCCACCAGCTTTGACTTAATTTTTGCTCTGAGGAATCTCCTATTCCTTCTCAGACAGTTTACAATTGTCTGTTCTGGCTCTCTCTTCTTGTTGTTTGACTGCTTCTTTTCTGGTTATTAGAATGTGTTGGTGTCAAATAGTAGGTTTGTTGGAAAATAAAATGCTACTTTTGTGTTTGGGAAAAAATTCCACTTTCCCCTTTCTGTCGGGGTACTTGGTTTGGTTTTAGCTTCTTTTGATAGGCCTTTTTAAAGTTTGCTGTTTATAATCACTGTCGTTTTGTAATACAATCATGTAAATTGTTTTACCATGATAAGTTTCAAGAGTGGTGATTTCCAATTTCTTTTTAAAGCAGTAAAATAGCATAGAGGTTATTAGAAGATACTTAGGATAGTTTAGGGCTGTAAACGAACCAAATGTTCAGTGAACCGTTCGTGAACCGTTCGGTGGGAAGTTCGTTTATTTATTAAACGAACTAACATGAACAAGATTGTCTGTTCGTTTAATTAAATGAAGGAACACGAACAAATGGCTCGTTCGTTCATTTACGTTCGTGAACGTTCGGTAATCTGTTCGTTTAAATTTATTCACATATGTCCATTTACATTTATTATTTCTCATAACAAAAGTACTATATATTTAAAATATATATAAATTTATTCACATATGTTTGTTCGTTTATATTCGTTTAAATTTATACACCTATGTCTTTTTATGTTTGTTGATAATTTTAACGAACTAACACGAACAAGCTACATTCCTTGACATACAAACACAAACAAGAAATTATATTCGTTTGTGTTTGGTTAAAATTAAATGAACGGACATGAACATCCATCGTTTGTGTTCGTTCGGTTCGTTTACAGCCCTATGATAGTTCATCTATTGCTTGGGGTAAGAACTAGTATTATGAAGAAACTGTTACTATTACTTCAGATCTGAAGAAGTGTATAACAGTCATTTTATCTACTTTACTTTGTCAAGTAGAAACCACCTAAAATTGGCTTCCGTAAATGTGGCAATTGTGTAATTGGTGTGAAGAATGTCAGTGTTGAGAACACAATTAATTTGGAGTTTGATGTTGTTCAATCTTATCCCATCTATTTCTTCTTGTTATGGATTAAATCTTCTAGTATTTTACTTCATATTTGCTTCCTTTTGTTCTTGGAAGGTGGCTATGCATCAAATGGAGCTTCAACTCAATCTGATGGAGATTCTTCAAATACAACCGTGAGTTTTTCATTTCTTTCAGCTTCAGCTCTTAGGGTTATGACCATTTGTGCCCCTTGGCTAATCAAAACTTAATTTAGATATTTGTTGGAGGGCTTGACCCTAACGTGACGGAGGAAGATCTCAGGCAACCTTTCTCCCAGTATGGTGAAATAGTCTCTGTTAAAATACCTGTTGGAAAAGGATGTGGGTTTGTACAATTTGGCAGCAGGTACAATTTGTAGTTATATTGGCTTTGCCATTCGTGCTATATTAGTAAGTTAGGTAAATTTGAGTTACTACGTTTTATTGACACCTTGAGTCTAAACAGGAACAATGCTGATGAGGCATTGCAGAAGTTGAATGGTATGATAATTGGCAAGCAAACAGTGCGACTCTCTTGGGGTCGCAATCCAGCAAATAAGCAGGTATCTGTTTTTTTATCATCAGTCCCACACTTCAACCTCCCATGCATTGTTTATATTGCAGCATTAAGGAAGCTGTTATCTATTTCTCGAGTAAATTACCTGTATTTGATCTTATTATTATTTTGGGATACTGCAGTTTAGAGCGGATTATGGTAACCAGTGGGGCGGAGCTTATTACGGAGGAGCTGCCTATGATGGTTATGGATATGCTTTGTCATCACCTCACAACCCGGGCATTTATGCGGCCGCATATGGGGCGTATCCATTCTATGGCAGTTATCAGCAACAAGTAAACTGAAATAATTATAGCAGAAAGAGAAGTAGCTCTAGTACGTAGACAACTCACACTAGAGGGGAGGCGTGTTTTGCTCTCTTTGTTGTGCAGAATTCTTACATAAATCCCTTCAGATGTGGAGTGGAACTAAATTTTGACCCCTTAAGTAGGATTTTTTAGGGTTTGGATTCATTATTTGTTTAATTTTCTGTGAGTTGAAAAGGGGAACTTGGTATATGAATGGGCGCTGGTGTGCTTCATGAATAAGTGTGAACTATGGCTACCGGTCGATCAGTCCGACTGTAAGATTAGTCTGAGTTTAATAATTATGACGGTGTTGTTAACTTGGTTTGCGTTTCAGCTTCTTATAGAACGTTACTAATACTATATCTTCCACGCTGAAAATCTTTTGGCTACTGTTTAACTCTGACCGATTGGTGAAGACGAGCTTTCGTTTTTTCAAGCCATAAGTTAACAATGTCATTACTAAAATTTTGAGTGTAATTTTGGTAAGTTTGAATTATGTATATTGAGTTTTTTAATTGAGCCAAATCTAACAACCCCCACGTGGCTCACAATCCATACATGATACACCTGACCCCACTCATTCCATTGCTAATGCTATTCTCATTTCCAACCACTATACTTCTTTTATGCTTTATTATCATGGCCATTGGATCTGAAGACCAAAGCAGTCAAAGAAAAACCTCCACCATCTGATTATCTGAAAAGCCAGTCAAGTTATTACGCCTTTGAATAAAGTGAAAAAGTTAGATGCCATTGTGTCGGCGGGAATTAGAACGAGATAGCCTTGCCTTCCACAAAACACTTACACGTGGCATCCTTTTATCATGGTTTAAATACGGGAAAATGATTAGGGGGATTAGATTTTTTTTTGGTTCGCGGAAAAAAATTACTCAGTAATTAATTATCATGGTTTAGCAGTCAGTTAATTTAGTCCCTTTTTTTATCCCATTCCTTTCACCTCTCCCCAACACGTTTCAATGGCGTTGTTTTCTCTCTTCCCCCTCCCCCCGTCAATATGTCCGCCTTCTTCTGCTTATCTGCATCTTCAGTCGCGAACGTCTTTCTTTCGTACCAGAGTCGGTGCTTCTTCGTTTTCTACGTCGACTTCGCCAGCGATTCAGCATGCTCCTTCAAATCCGAAAGTCGTCGTCACCAGAGAACGAGGCAAAAACGCCAAGCTCATTGACGCTCTGGTTTATACTCGCACTTTCTTCTTTGATTTCCCCCTTTTGAATGCTTCTGTTTATTTTATTAAGCTCGAGTTTGCGCTTTTCTCATTTCTTATTTGGAATTTGAAAGAAAAAAAAAGAGTTGTTTTTTCACCATATATTGACAATCGTTCACTGTATTTTGAATTTAGGACTTGTTTATCATCTGTTTGATTAAATGCTGAAACTAAAGCAACATCTAGGCCATTTTAATTTATTTAAGCTGCGCCTTAGTCCTTTTTAATGGTTTTTTCCTTATATATTTTCTTTTTAATTTACTTTTCTTTAAAGGTCAATACAGTGATATGAACTCGAACTTCGAGTCTGGATCGTACCAAAGTTTAAAAAAAGCTACAACAAAAACTAAAAAAGGATTAAAGTATCTAGCACATGCCGTTAGTATTTCGTAGGGTCTAGCTGTATTAAAAATATTTAGGTTCAGAGTTCGTTTGGAATAAATAAACTTTGAAAAACTTTAGGAAATAATTTTTATTTTGCATTTTGTGGAATAAAAATCCACAAGGATTTCTTTCCTCGGTTATCGTAATTTATATGAATTCTGATATTAGAAGGGTAGGTGGAAAGTGATTTCTTGAAATAAATTCCCCTCCAATATGAACGTTGATAAATGCACAAATGATTGTAATTCAAATGGACCATGCATATGTAGGTGCACTCAGCTATCTTAGCTTTATTTAATGGATCCATTGACACTTATTTAGCTGTAGGAAGTTGAGATTTATGGCCTTCAATGGTGGAAACATTGGAAATTTCCGCTGAAACTATTGCTTTTTCTTACTAATGCAATCATCTCTGCTTTCTACTGTTACTTAGATATGGAATGTACAACGTGATGAACTTATGCATGAATTCTCAATCTCTATTCTTTTCAGCTGCTTATTTTTACCCCTCAAAATGCACAACTGCTGTTATCATATCTTCTGTGCTTATTTCTCTATGCTCCCATCAACATATGTCTGTCCTATTTCATCTTAGCTTTCATTTAAATATTTTGGAATGGGAAATATTAGGATACTTGAATGAAATTCAAATTTCTTGTCTAGTTGATTGTCCTTAACCATAATTAATGAAATTTCTTTCTCTAAATTATTTTTTATGGCACCTTGAATGTTTGCTTTAACATAGATCATTGATTGTTCTGTCTGCTGATGTTGAATCGTACTGCTGATTCTTGGGTTCCACTGATTCGGTTACCTACAATAGTCATTAAACATGTTATTAGGCATAAAGGATGCAGCTAAATCTAAGGACAATAAACACTGAACGGACTTGCTGCTATAATAAAGTATAAATTCAGCTCAACATTTATCATACAAGTATGTATTCAGCTTAAGATTTAACTAAATTACAGGCTGAACATGGGATTGATTGCTTGGAGCTTCCCCTTATTCAGCATACACAAGGACCTGACTTGGATAGGCTTGCTTCTGTTTTAAGTGGTAAGTTTGAGAACTTCATGTTCAATATTGATAGTTGTGCCTAGTTAGTACAGTGGGGTGGATTTTCAGTGAATTTACATGGACGATTGGCTTTCACTTTTTGGAAATCTAAGTCTAGTTAGTTTTAGGGTGATGGTCTCCTTTTATGCTTGTTAAGTATAATAAACAAGTATAAGTTCATTGTCTGCTAAGCTGTTGATTGTCAAGCTTGTTGGCCCATAAATAAAGACCATGATACTTGAGATTTCAGCTTGATTGTACTGCATCTTCACTTGTCAACTAGTGGAATATCTTGGGAATGATTATATGTTTATCTCCAAGAATAATATGATTGTAATCAATGCACCTAAGAACAGTTGGTACAAGTCATATATTATTGTATTGTTTTATAATATATATTCTTTTGTTGTGGCAGCAGAAAATACGTTTGACTGGATTGTCATAACTTCACCTGAAGCTGGTTCGGTCTTTCTTGAGGCATGGAAGTAAGGGTTAGAGCTTGCAAGCAAGAAACTATCTACTTTTATGCGCATTTCTTGATGAGCATTAGGAATTTTAGTGCTTAAATGAAGAATCATGTGTTTTCTTCATGTCTCAAGTTTCTTCTGTATTACTCTTCTTTCTTTCTAATGTGTATTAGTTATCTAGCCATGCAATATTCATACTTTTATTAGCAATGCCTAAAAGTTATAAATTTGTGTGGGTTTTCATGTGTGTCAGTGTGTGTAAAGAACATTTATTTATGGCTTTAATTGCATTTTTTCTTTTGATTTGCATTTAATTATCTTTGTTTATAACTTGAATGCATGGGTTTAATTTGTTTCTTTAGGGCAGCGGGAACCCCAAGTGTTAGGATAGGTGTCGTTGGAGCTGGTACAGCAAGTATTTTTAAGAATCTAAAGCAATCTCTTGATGTTGCGTTTGTTCCATCAAAAGGTATTGATCTTTCTCCACATAACTCTATTTATGTGTCATCTTTGTTAGTGTTTGCTGGGCCTTTTCATATGTTAATGAAAGTATTTAGAAGAAAAGTAATGTTACGGGTACTTTGGGTGGATTCTTCTAACCAACAAATGAACATGGCATAATTGTTTATGTTCTATTTGTTTCAATGCATTTACAAGTTTGTATCGGTTTTGGTTTAGAGTAGATCTGAATGTCTATAATTGGTCTTCATTGTATGAGATACTTTTCTTACATTTGGTTGTTGGTGCTGCAAGAATATCTACCCCTTCTTTGTGTGGTTGACATGTATTATACAATTGAAATCATGATGCTAAATGCACTCTATTATGTTTTTAAATTCTACTCATCAGCAACAGGCAAAGTTTTGGCTTCTGAGCTTCCAAAGGATGGCAATAAGATGTGCACTGTCTTATATCCAGCTTCAGTAAAGGCTAGCAATGAGATTGGTATGATCATTGTTATAGTTTTCTGATTTCATTTTCCTGATTTTTTTGGGAGTTGTTTTGGCCCTTGCTGATTTTGAGAACTTTGTTGATTTGATCTTTGGGAATATCATCTATCTCTCTGATGCAGTAATATCTTAACAGAGGATTTCAAGAAAAATAACATGAACTTATAGGTAAATTAATTAGATGCAGTTGATTTGTTGTTTATAGATGTAAGAATCACTTGTGATTAGGGCAATGCATAATGAGTAGTAATGGTTTTAATGGAAACCGAGAGCCTCAAGTCTAATCTGTTAATCCATAAATTCTAAATCTAAAAGGGGAAAGGGGAGAAGGAAACATTACCTCGAGTCTGGACTCTGGAGGGAGAAAAAGAGTTCTAAGTTTGAAAAAATTCCCTTAGGTTGAATTGGTTTAAAGTCGCAACCCCCACGTAACAAAGAAATCCGTTATCTATTAATAAATGCACATAAAGTTGTGGAAGCGTCCTTTATGATAAAACATTTAGCAACCTCAAAAGTTCAGTTTTTTTTTTTTGGCTTTCGTTCTTCCCTACTATTTGGGTATACTTACTTGAAACTATTATTTTGCTTTTGTTTTCCCCTCACTGAACTTTTTCTTGCATTTACTGTATTCAGTGTCTTGACGTTTAATTATTATACTGGGAAATAGTGAGAATGTATCCTGACCCCTGGTTTTGGATATCTATTGCAGAAGAAGGCTTGTCTCGTCGTGGATTTCAGGTTGTTAGGCTAAATACATACACAACTGTGAGTATCTTTGTATTGGTACTATTACTTTCAGTTTCCTTCTAGATGTCATTCCATTTTTTCTCCTTATCTACCTCATCTGAAGTTGAATTACTTTGTTTTATTTAGCTTACATAGAAACTTAATAATACCTGCAAAGTAATCTGTCCATTGTCATGTTGAGAGCAACATATCAACATAATCCAAAAATTCATTTTATAAGGTCTGGGCAACTCCACGGATGCATGAGATATTTAGAAGAATAACTTTCTCCTGCAGAATGCTGCTGGAATCTGTTGAAGGTCTTATAGATTGTGGCATGCAGATTAATACTGACGTAAAAACAAAAAAGAATATTATAAGTTTGTTATCCTTCTTGGTTCTTGGGGATGCAAGATTTATTCCCGATTCAAGATAGTAGCTTTTAATTGAAGACAGTTTATGACTTCCAATTGACCATGCTCTATTAGTTCTTGATGTTCATTCCTTCCTTCCAGGTACTTGTTGATCATGTTGACCAAGTTGTCTTGGAGAAGGCCCTATCTGCCTCAGTTGTTGCTGTTGCTTCACCTTCTGCAGTTCGGTATGTAGTTGATCTGATCCTTTTCCCAGTACCTGTTGGCTGTCTTGAAATTATTTTCATTTGTTAATCTGTTATAGAGGACGTTCTTCTATTGAGCTTACCTTCGGCCAGCGCATAATCTGTCCTGTAGACTTGTTGCTTCATATAATTGGAAGTATCATCGTAGCTGGACCATGATTGACAACCTTTGATATGGATGACTTGTGCCTGCTCCGACTGCCTGATTTGTCAGGTCCTTTGGTAGGACAACTTCTTATTTACTGCAAACTTAGTTTGTGCACCTTTATTGCTGCAGAGCCTGGGTCAAACTTATTTCAGAACCTGATTCTTGGAGCAATGCTGTTGCCTGTATTGGGGAGACAACTGCTTCTGCTGCAAAAAGATTAGGATTGAGAAATGTGTATTTCCCAATGCAGCCTGGACTTGATGGGTAAACTCCCCCCCTTTCTCTCTCTCAAAATTTTCTGCATGATGCTTCAATATTAGTGTTTACTGCAGCTAATTTGTTCGGGTAACCTTAGGTGACAGTAGGTTGAGTTTGAATTCCATCTACTGTTGAAGCAACCAGTTGTTTTTTGCTTCAATAGCCAAGGCTCTACCAGCAAAACCTGTATTCTTTTGAGTATTGAGCAGAGTTTTCTCTGAGCTGAGCTTCTTTGACTTGGCAAAAACGATCTTTCCAGTTTCTTCTATTATGTTCACTTTTTTCTCTCTTTAATGAACCTTTTCAATCAGTATTTCTTATCAAATTGGAAGTTGTTTTGGGTTTTGATTAAATTTAAAGAAACTGATTTCTTGGATTTATATGGATTACCAGCTGGGTTGGTAGCATCCTTGAAGCCTTAAGAGCTCACGACAGTTTTTAGGATTGAAAGATATTAAGGTATCCATTTTCCCCCTCTTTCTCTAGTTGTTCCTGGAAGTAATCTCATATTTTCCCATAGAATAAATGAGTTGTTCTATTAGGTCCCTGTGGAAGCTTCGGCACAGTGAAGCAGATGCAGAACCACAAGCATTTTTAATTCTGTGAAGCACAGGCCATAGTAAGTAAAGAAAGATTTCCCAAGTTAAAGAGTTGAAGCTTGTAGAAATTTAGCATTTTAAAGGTTCATATCCATTTGGAGGCTGCAGCACGGCTTTTCAATGTCAATCAGAGGCTATTCAATTCACATTACCAGAACTTGTACATGCATTTTCTCACTGTAAGCTTCTTTTGACTCGATGTGAATTGTGGGGACTTCCACTCCATGATATCTGATAAGCAGTTAGGTGACTATCAATTGAACTTGTAATCATTGTTACCGTGCCTTCTACGCTGCATGGCATTTTTTGTGCATTCTTTTGTGATAATAAAAAAATCTCTTTAACCTAAACACCTTGTCTAAAATTGCGACATGTATGTTTATACCGAAATATTTTAAATGTTGCTGTCAAACATTGTCTTATTACAAATTTGATGTACTGATAAGGTCAATACTGAGTTTGGGCTTGTGAGGGACGAATTCCTTCAAATTTATAAGTTGCAATAGAGAGGTTTTGACACTCATTATGGGAGCTCTACGCTTTTTGGCCTAATTTGTGCATGGATGATGATGCA
Organism: Hibiscus tridactylites; assembly: GCA_958450335.1. Lineage (NCBI taxonomy): Eukaryota > Viridiplantae > Streptophyta > Magnoliopsida > Malvales > Malvaceae > Hibiscus > Hibiscus tridactylites. Next base: position 81,173,045 of record OY288280.1, read on the forward strand.
TTATAATGATTTATCTTTCTTATTTGCAAAAGATAGAAACATAACAATGATTGTCCATACATTTCTGTATCTTTTAAAGAAACTCCATCTGCTGAGAAGTGGTTCAGTTTGTTTAGCGTCTACCTTATCGGTATGCCTTCTGCATGAAATTATGTAGAGAAAGCATGTCAGCTTGGCAATAAATTTCTGGAATTTCAGAATAAGATGATTCCTATGCTAAAGTACATACCTTGAGGGTTCCTAAAGGGTTCTTTTAAGACAAAGGATAGCCCGGAGGCAGTTTCCCCTGCAGGAAAGATGTGATCATAGTAAGTGCTCTTGCTGGCTGGTAGCTTGGAACCATGTGTCCAGCTCCCCGGACTGTGGTGAAAATTACTCCCTTGTAGCCGACGACATATCCTCCAACCTGCCGCCATTAGACATGGAATATCCATAAAATTAAAAAGGTTTTGGCCTTGGATTCATTTGAATAGCAGGAAAAGTTCATATTACCTCACTCTCAGAGTACCATGGCTGCCAAGCAGTCTCTACTGGAAGCTGTAGGGTCTTGATGGCATACCTAGAGGATGTCACTGGAACTCGGCCATCCGTGTCGCCACTGCCAGCAGCAGGTTTTAAATAAATAAAAAGTGTATACATCTTATCAGTAATTCTGTTTCTTTTCCCGTGTAGTCTTACAGCATTTTTGAATAAGTAGGGCGAGCTTTCAGTCTATACCTGTATATCCACACCCTAATCACTTTTGCCAAGTCCCGTATTTCAGGAAGAGTAGACTTTAGGCTGTCTGTCCATCCAACACCACTGAAATGATACACAAGCAGACTGGTCAGAGATATCTGTTTCATCCTCTAAAAGGTTTTTTTGACTTGGTATAATTATTTTCTTTCAATGAGATCAAGTTTTTTAAAGGCGTATTAGTGGAATTCTTTGCAAGCGTCTTTGAAAGAAATAAACTGTGGTCGTGCTTACCTGCATCCTGACCATTTTGTAGCTTTGGCATGAAGGGCTGCTTGTACCTTAGCAAGATTTAGGTAGACGTTAACATGAAAGTCGGAGCAGGGATCAAAATTCTGGACCTAACAATTCAACACCATCAGAGAGCTTCTGTTTCCTGCTCATATCTTCATTGTCATGGTAAAAGACTTATTATGAATCATGATGATACTTACATTACCATCTGAGCCAGGTTTTATCGCGGAGAAGTTGCATATCGGGGCGTAAATGCCATACAGGTCAATGTTTCCAATCTCTGTTGCTCCCTGACTTTGATACTTATCACATTGATCTGCTGTGTTGTCTGCATCTGCCTTCTTGGCATCTAGATTTTCACTAGAAAAGTTGCAGTACTTGTTAATTCCTTCATTGGTTTCATCAGAGTTAAGAGCGTGTGTCCATAAGTAATCGAACAGCCCCTTTGTACAAATGTCATCATCTATCCAAGCATTCCCTATCTGCAATATATAACCATTAAAATTATCGGCTCTAGGCCTGCAGGTTTGCTGATTTATCATACTTATAGACAAGGTACATGGTGGTAGAAGGGTGATATTTTTTCTTCAGAAAACTCACAGCAATTCCTTTGAGATTGACGACGGTTCGATTCGTGCTCTTGTTTCTCGAGAGAATATAATATGCAAGCTGAGGAACATAATGACCGGCATAGCTCTCACCAGTTATAAAGAGATCTCGCGTTTTATACTGTGGAAACCTTTCAAGCCAGTTGAGGAGAAAAACATAGGAGTCCTCTGCTGTTCTCTTGTCGCCTATATCGGTATAGTCGGAGGAATTTTTTGAATAAGAAAACCCAACTCCTGCCGGTGATTCCAGAAATAACACGTTTGCAACTGCATATTTTGGAGGATGTTTCAGTAAAAAAAAAAACTAGGAGAATTTGAGATTGTGACGATGTCGAACGGAAAAAGAGATTTCAAGTACCATTGTTCCATGCATATTCATTTCTGTATAGCGTTTTCCCGTCACTGTTGACTCTGAAAGGTCCAAGCTCTTGCATGGCTCCATATCCGAAAGACGAGCATCCTGGACCTGTACAACAAATCAACCATTCTTTTAATTAATGTCTGAGCCCTATACTGTTTTTACACTAGATTTTGCTTGGGGAGATTGATGACTGATGAGGATACGCATTCTTACTTGTAATCGTGTGTGTTGAATATATATACGCATTTGGTTTTAAAATTTAAAATTTAAAATTTGTCTTTATATATTTGAAATATCATACTTTCATATTTATAATCGTACTAATATATCAAACATAAGTATTTCAAAGAAAAATTAAGAATAGACCACAGTTATTTCCATGACCCAACCGTGAGAAAATTTGGAAATTTCCTGATATTCTGTTCTCATAATAGAGTAATACGTAGAGCAATTCAAGCATACAACAAGCAAGCTAAGTCGTTTAGAGTATTCTTACCGTTGAGTAAATTATTTGGAGATAATCTTAACAGGTTTCTTAAGCCGATGAATGAAGCAAATGCTACTCTTTGATTTTATTTTATTTTTAGTTTTTAACAGTTTGGTATGGATCTATTCAATGGAACCGTCTAGGTACAAATCCAAACAGACCATCCAAAAACCTGATAAGGATATATACCATTAGTGGTGGGAGGCCACTGAATTATGTGTCTGAATGATGTTTTTATTCATGATTAAGCTTTGGGATAACGAGGACCATTAGTTGGTTTCGCCACTGGGAAATAATTCGCTGATTGTGAAATAATCAGATCATATATGAACACCATGTGAATGTGATACAGTAAACAAAAGACTAAACGGCATATTCAGGTACGATTTCATATGATATTTTTCTATAACCATGCAAAAATAAACGTAAATATATATATATATATATATGGATGTAGAATAGATAGTTATAGACGAATTCGAGCAATTAAATTACCTCCATTCAGCCATAAAACGAGAGGCTTATTCAGAGAATTCACCGGTGATTCCACAAAATAATAGAACAATGCTCGATCAGCCGCCGCGTCTACTGTTACATAGCCCGCGTACTGATCAAAATCCACCCCTTCAGGCTGACCTGGCAGTTTGTCGATCTTGTCAGCCTGCATCAACCCTCGTTGAGATCCTACATACACCGGAGAGTCATGACTGTTTCCTAGATCATCTAGCCGAGCCCACAACTCAGGCCGAGGGGCGTTCGAGGATCTTCGAGATGCAATCAAGCTGTTGAGATTGTCAATCTGGTTTCCTACGCATGATGAAATGGGGTGACCAGGGAAGTAGTACGGCAATAGCAGCAGCAACCATATTACAGCAACTCTCATAGCTGATAATGTGAATTCAGTGCAGAGTTTGTGGCTTCTGAACTGAGGAGCTTATGCCTACTTCTAGTGTGCATATATATACGGAAAACAATGATTGTATATCTGAAGTTCCTCTCTAGTCTCTACCATTTTGTTGGCAAATTGAAATTTGCAGCACTTGGATAGGGGTCTGCTGGGGCCGACTTCATACTCATACTGTCACTTAGGGATGAATTTTAATTTAATCCACTTTTGGATTTGTAAATATCCTTTTTTATCCCTTCTTTTTTTTATATCTTGTATTCTAGTACTTAACCTCATAGAATGGCTGCAATTTGAGGAGCGGATGAGTGCGTTTTTCAACATCAATCACGACCCCAGTAAATGCTAGTAATTGCATAATCGGTCCCTAGAATTATCGTATCCAAACTTGATGAGTGCAATGTATTGCTATTTTTTTCTTCATTTTCTTGACTAGAATAATTTAATTTGGAAAGATGACTAGAATGCACTTAATTTGGAATCTTGTTTCCAAACTTGATGAGTGCAATGTATTGCTATTTCTTTCTTCATTTTCTTGACAGGCAACAATAATTTAATTAAACATGACTAGAATGCACTTAATTTAGAATCTTGTTTCCATCAGTGGGTATCTCCAAGTGTGGACGTTTGTTGAGATTCAGCTTCAGACTAAAACGTGGTGTGGAGCCACACGAGATTCCGTTTCCATTAATATCCTTAATTATTGGAAACACTGTTCAGTGCTTTATCTCCACTCTTCATTTACTGCTCTCCTCTTCTCACTTTCAGGAAATAATGTGTAAGATTATAGTTATAGGTTAGAATATTATAATAGTCATAGGGTTTGTATTATATTTAATTACTCGCATTGTAAATGAACATCATTCAATTAGTCAATACAACATATATGTTTTATTCATGAAGAATAATGTAGGTTCATTGAATCGGAAAAAATCTCTTTAAACTAATAAATTATTAATTTATCGATTAATTAATATCTCTTTAAATTAATAAAATTACGTAGTCCCGGCGTTATTAATTTATAGAGATTTTTACTGTATAATAATTTTTTTCTCTGTTGATTTAAATCTATTTTACCATGCAATCAATTACTATCTTCTTCATCATTTACCTATATTCATGACAGCCATCGTTAGACAGTGGCGGTTGCACCCAGCACCAAATTAATTTTATTTAGTATATAGAAGAAAATTTTATTTTTACATATCTATTTTAACAAAAAAAATATTTTAAATTTCTATTATTAAATTTCTAAATTTGTTACTTATCGTAGAGTCGTATGGCGTATATGTTGCCAGCAGCAACTCCAAGGCAAATGATAATCACAAAAATTGTGAAGCAAAATCAAGGTGCGACATATTACTAAAACAAATCGTTTCAAACTTAAATACGGTTCGATTGGTGCACTTGTAATGGGGAAATCTATTTCAGTAAGAGAAACCCATACGGCAGGAGATTCTAAGCAGACGAGGCTTGGTTGGCCCTTGGCACGGCATATGAAATAAAAAGCGTATTCCATGGGCAGCATGTAAGGTTTGGGCCATCCTTAACTCTAAATGGGCCACGTTTCATCAATCAGGCCTTGCACATTAAAATCGACTCTGAATGACAAAGTTGAAAACTGTGGGAATAATTTGTACAAGTAAAATAAGTAAAACCCAGTCATAAAGCCCGTGTACATTCGAATACGGTGTTATCTTTTCTTTTTAATATCATCAGTCCTTTTTTTGATTAAGTTGTTACAATAACATTTTTAAGATAATTGTCGGGTTCAAAATTACACAAAAAATAAAACGGATGAGCATTTATAATTATTAGGCCAATTAGTGATGGGTTAGTGTGCCCTTTCTCAAGTCTTTGTCATAATCCTTATCGATCAATGGTACATGCATTTCAACATCATCTGCCATTGAAACAGACAACCCTCCTGAATTAGAAGTTTTTGCTAAAAGAAAGACTCTACTTTGCTTTCCAACTCCCATTCTTTGCCTTCAAATTCAATAACCACGGTGCTTTAGTTGATGATACACTTACAACTTGCTCATTTGTTTGACTTTTGTTTTCTAAATGGAAACAGCAATGAATTCCAAAACAGAAAAAGAAAAAATAAACATCCTAGAATGTGCTTGTCTCTTTTGCATTCAATGGGAAGCTTTACATCTTACGTGTCCGGTTTCTGTCACTAGACATTATGGGTAAAACAAGGATGATTCTAGGGGTACGTCTACGGTGCGACATAATCGCGGTACAATTACAGTGCATCACCAACCAAAAACATTACAAAATACTTAACACATAATTAAAAATATTTATATTTTTTGATAATATTTTCGGTTGGTGTTTTTCTAAGTATCGATATTTAGAGACAAGTTTCGATACTTACAAAAACGTAAAATGTTATCGGAAGCGATAAGTATTCATACTCGAAGCTAAGTCTCGATACTTAACCACCAACCTAAAATGTTATAAAAAAGTATAGGTCATGTTTGGCAATTAGTTGATAGCTGGTAGCGGATTGCATTAGTTGATTTGACTAGCATATTATATTAGCTGATTGTATAAAATTATTTGGTAAAATTAACTGATCGCTATTTGATATTTTAAACAAACAAAATGACATATAAAGACATGATTATAATCGATGCTTGTTTGAATAGCTTATTAGTTATCAATATTTTGTATCTATTACCGTTCAAAAAAAATATTTTGTATCTATTAATATTAGTTAGATTATGAAAAATATTTTTTAATATGAGAATACTAAATATATTTAAAGATATATATATTAATTTATTATTTATATAATTATTTTTAGTACAATTCAATTCAAATAAAAATATAAATGTGAGAATAAAAAGAAAAAAATAATTATTTTATAAATGTCAAAATATAAATGCGTGAGGGTGAAAAATTAAAATAGAAAATATTAAATTTAGGTTATTTGAAGATATTTGATAATTGTTAAGGGTAAAAGGGTCTTTATAACTATTAAGTCAAACCGCTAATTTTAAAAAATTTCTATTAGCAACTTTTTCAAAATTAGAGATTTCACCTCAATCGCTATTCACCAAACATTCAAATTAACGAATTTGACCGGTCAAACCTCTAATATTAGCTCAAACTTCTAATTTCGACTCAAATTACTATTTACAAAACAGGACCATAACATTTTTAATTATGTATCTTATAACATTTTTTATTGATATCGTACAATAATTGCACTGCACCATATTTTACGTTAGACTCTCCCTTATTCTTGAAGGCAAATGTGCTTGATTCTTATGTATTGTAACGTCTTTAAGAGTGGAAAATATATCGGGATGTCATGTAAGCATGGGCGTATCTACCGTAGGTTAAGGTAGGTCACTTGACCTACCATAAAAAAACAGGATAAACTTCATCAGTGGTCACTTAATTATTAATTAAATTAAAATTCGGTCACTCAATTATTAAAAGTTACAATTAGGTCACTCAATTAAAGTTTTAGTTACATTCGGATCACTCATGTGTTAAAATACAAACAAACATCTAACAAGATTTGGTATAATGATAGTTTTAGTCCTCAAAACTTATATATTCTACCAATGTAATCTTAATTCAAAATAATTCTATAAATTTAACCCTTAATACTTTCAAAAGCCATCAATTTAGTCATTTTCTTCTCAAAATCCCATGTATACTCTCGTTAACACTATAGTACTTCATTTAAAATTATTAATTAATCTAGTACACAAATTTATAAATGTAAATATATTTATAATTATTTTTAATGTTAGGTCTATAATTAGTATCCACATTAAAATTAAATTCATTGAAATCTATTTAAAACTATTTATGAAAACATTCAATTTTAGTTATTCATACCTCGTAATTTTATATAAAAATTAAGATTTTCGTATTATTATATAATTTTTTAATAATTTCATATATTTTTGAATGACTTCATTATTTCCCTTTTATTTTAAAATATTAAATTCTTAGCAAGTTTGTGTATTTTCATTAAAAAATAAAGTTGGTAAAAATTTGGCGATAGAGATTAATCATTCATATAAAAGTGTGTGAAGTCATTTTAGATAGTTTCAGACTTTCAGTTACTTACAAGTAATATAAAATATTTTATGTTCAGAGTATTAGTTGTAAAAATGATGTTTTAGAATGGTTTTATTAGAGAGAAAATTTATATAGACTAATGTGAATTTCTTTATACACGTGTTTTGTTAAAGAGAGCTAGTAGCTAAATCATAATGGACCTCTTACATATATACTTAGGTGTGATTGAATGGTCTTTTGTCATTTCAATTATTAACATCTTAAGTAATTTTGATGACTTATTCAATATACTCTTATCTTACATAAGATTATATTTATTATCGGTGTGTGAACTACCAATTTTTAATTTCTAGATCCGCCCCTGCATGTAAGTGTGAAAGAGCGAGCAAAATATATATATATATATATATTCTAATTTTGGTGTATATATAAAGATTAGATAAAGATAAGTAATTATTAATAAGTGTTGAGTGTAATAATAAAGTACATTACAATCCTCCTAAAAAAAATTTAAGTTTAAATTTGGAGACTACATTATAAAAAAGAGGTCATAAATTTCAAACATAAATTTTTTAGACACGATGGCTTATACTTAAATTCGTCAAATAAGATATAGGGTATGAGGTAAAGTCAACTAGATATGAGGTCTAAGGTGACGAGATGAGTCGTTTATGTACGGTATAGCCAGCTTTTTAATTGTTTTTATCTGGACCTTTTGTCCTTTTTCTTGGCTTATTATTGATCAGTCTCACACCTGGTGAAAAAACTGGCAAAATTATCCAAGATAGATCCCTCAAAGAAGTTGGAAAATGCAGATGTTAACCAACCTCTAATCAAAGGAAAATGGGTTCATCCCAGTTTCTTCTATGGTGAAAATTTCTCCGTTTATCTTTCTGTTACCATTTCTTTCCTTCTCCTAGGACCACCATTAATGGGGAGAAGAGTCTCACCTTCCTTTTGAGATCTAAAAGAGTGGATCCAAATATAAAAGCCTTTGCATCTATGACTATGTGCATGTAGGCATGGAGAATTGGAGATTTATTGTCCTTTGATCAGAAGACAAGCCCTCAAACGAAAGATATAGGCCAGCTGGATTTAGCTAACTTTCCCATTCTTTATGTGAGGGCCTAATGGGACATAACTTAAGTCACCGTTTCTTTATCTGAGTGAATTTAGCTAACCTTCCTCACTCCTGATTGCACAATGGATTAAATCCCTTTTTAACATCAAAAGTATCATTGATTAAGCACTTAATCCACATGTATTGGAATGATGAAATTACTGAAAACCAAAGCTGGGGCAGTGCAAAAAGTAATCAGAGTGGCCTGACTCGGGGCTCCAACCCAAAGTGGGTTTTGATTAAAGATATTACCTTTTAGCATGTAGCTGCTTTTCCCCTTTTATCAGGATCTGGACTTGTGCATAAAATCCATGGCTTCTCCATGTTGCTATTTTGGCCTCACTTTCCCCACTTTAAAGTTAAAACTGCAGAAAACCATGAGCTGATCTCACAGCTTCCATAGACAGTAGGACCACCAGCCACTAGTTGATCAATGTGCATTTACTTGAATTGTTGTTTAATTTTCAGTCTTGAATCATTTTATATGGGTTTTTCATTCCATAATTTTTTTGGTACTTGTCGTTTTTATTGGAGTTAGTGATTCTTTTTTTGCAGAAAAAAACATGTTAGGATGTCGATTAAAGAAAAGTTGATGCTCCCTTTCAATCTCATCATCACAAAGAACAAGTGCCCACCCTCAAAAGCTTTAAAGGCCATAACAAATGTCAACTTTTAAGAAGACATGACTTGTAGATAAAGGCACTAAAGCATATGTTTCAGCCGGGGGTTAGATCCTTTGGATTTATGGGTATTCATCATTGTTAATATCAATTTTTATTAGTATATTATATATGAAGGAGTATTTAGAAGAAGAAGAAGAAGAAAGTAAAATAAGATTTAAGTGATCTATGAGAGTGATTTTGTCCATGACACCTATGACACACTAAAATCCTATTTAATGAGTAGGACTAATGTGAAAACCGAATGGGGTTATAGTACAAAATACGAGGATGAAAAGTTTTGGTGATTATAATGAGTTTTAGAAAATTACTCATAGAGAGAATGCAATGAGTTGCGTATGTAGTATAAGTTGTGCAAACATAAATAATGTAGAAAAAAAAAAGTTAAAAATCATTTGTCCCTTTTCGGTGACCTTATTTATTCTCAACATTAAAAATAATATAAAATTAAATTCTAAACTCTAATCCTAAATTCTAAATCATAATTTCTACGTCTTAATAAATACACTTTATCCTAAATTTTTTAAACTCTAACTTTAAACTTTAAACTTTTAACCTACTTTTGAGCGTGGGAACATAAGTAAAGACACCGAAAAGTAGAAGAAGATTTTCATCCAAAGCGATCCGATAATTGGTAAAGTATTGAGTTGACAACTAGAATTGGCGCCAAACATTTGTCCGAATTCCTCCAAGAGGATTTATTTAAGGAGGAAATTGTGAATATAGAAACAAGATGTTGGTACTTGGTAGGTCCTGGCGTTTTTGTTGTGTAATGGAAACAAATAAATAAAAATGGTTGGTAACAGATTGATAGAAGAACCCAACTGAAGCATGGCCCATGCAGATGCAGATGCAATTACGAGCGGCGTTCAACGCTCACCTGAGATGATTCAGTTTCAGAGCTCTAGGCTCTACCTCCTTTACAGGTTTCATACATTTTCAGTACCGTCAGCGTCAAGTAATCTGCATTCCATGGTTCATATATAAGGTTTTCATTTCTTTTGCAAGGCACTAGTTCTTTTAGTTGATTGGGACGAGCAGCCCATGTTCTCAAACCCACAAGTATCCAACTTCACATTGAAAATTGGAAGGAACAACTTCAATGTTATTATAACAATAATGATGTCCACTAAATTAATTATCTAATTTTTTTAAAAAATATAATAATATTTTGACTCTTAAACTTTTAAAAAAAATCGATATTGAGTCATTTCTCAAATATTATATTTAATTAAACTCTTTAACTTAACAAAATTAACCCTAAGGAGCAACTCTATCTCAAATGCCCTCCAAGAATATTGATTCTTTTTCCATTTTGGTTAAGCCATCCCACGCCCATTATATTAAAAATACGTGTCGCAGATCCACAAAGAAAGGGGGGACATACATGTGTTGATTTTTTTATTAATTGTTTTAGCCCATTATTCAACCATTTCTAAGTTATAACTAAACAAAAATCAATTTTGCCATGTATATTAAAATTGGAGTATTGATAATAGATGTGTTTCTCTTCCTCATTCATCGGCTTCTGGATAATTTGGCGGTGGTTGTTGACTACCGCCTTGCATTTAAGCGGTAGACTTTGTCCTTCATGTTTTTTTAGGGGAAAAAACAATAATTAAAATTTCATTATTTTTTTGAATTACAATACCAATATCAAATTTAACTAATGGTGCGGATTATATATATATATATATATATAATATGGATAAGAATGTAATATTAAATTATAGCCCAACCAAAAGATGAGAAAAATATTATTATTCCAAATTGTCAAATTGATTTAAAATTACAAGTGAGATTCAACCAGAATAAATAAAGCAATAAGAATGGGAAAGTGAACTGTAACATGTCATCATATGTATATACATATTAATTAAAATAATGCCAAATAATTTTCCAAAAAAATGTTTGGTTGGCAAACATGTGATGTGTGCAGCTTTTGCCTACAAAAACCATTCCATTCCATTACTTCCCAAATTATTAATAAAAGAAAACAACAAATATTTACTTCCAAAAACCAAAAACCTCATTTCATTTCCAGCAATCAAAATTGAAATTCTCCTAACCCAGAAAATAAAAGTTGAAAGATATGAAATTCCAATTTCAGCCGATAATCTTAACTTATATTTCATGATTTCTTTCCACAAAAATGGATAAGGGTCAAGCCCAATAAGGCAAATAATCCATCACCATATCATGTCATTCCCAATTTTTCTTTATACACTCCCCCACTCTTTTTACCAAACATAGAGAAGAAAATGATACAGTTTCTGTAATCTATAAAAACTCCTATATGCATGATTTACAGGTTAAAAGGGGATCGAAGAATGTATTAGTAATTTAGTGAAGTGGAAAAGGGGGAAGATGCACGTTGATTCATGATGACACAAGCAAGGGATGTTTTATGACATCTTTTTCCACATCACCTGCCACTTACTTACAATACTCTACATCGGTGTTCGGGTGTCTGCTTCATTTTAAAACACATGAAAGCTTTGTCATTTGCTCTTTACTTGTTTGGACGGACAGAGGCATTCAAGTTTGGAAACTTGAACTTCTTTCTTCTTCATTTTGTAGTTGTTGAAGGGGTCTGAATCTGATCACTTTATTTTTGTTTTCTTGGTGAAGATTTATAACTGTATTCATTGTTATTGTTGTTTATGTGATCTTTGTTGAATTGGGTTTTTGCAGATTTGGTAGTGGAGTGTTGGAAAAGATGAATACCAGAGCAGGGACGTCTGTTCAGTCTAAGAAAGTTCCTGGGAAGCATGAAAAAGTAATTCTTGATTATTTTAATACTATTTGTTTTGAAAAACGGTTTGTACTGTAGTTCAAGGAGGAGAGGAGCCTCTCGGGCTCGGCCCCTGCAAATTTTTTGAAAAGTAAGCTTCTTTGATTGGAATCCAATGCGGGTTTTAACGGTTTAAATCTTAAATGAAACAAGGCTTTTGTATTATTCCCTTGGATTTGAGATTCCCTGGATTTTTTTTTCCAGACAATCATGGGTTGGCTTCATTGTTCTTTGATTCTTCCAACTTTTTATTCTTATACGCTTGATAATGCTAACTGTTTGCAACTTTTTTTATTCTCTTTGAAGGAGAAAGCTGAAATGCAGGGGACCAGGCCACCTATTGTTGCAACAAAGGCAACGAAGAATCGACGAGACTCCGGCAAAGAAAGAAAAATGGCCTTACAACAAGATGTATAACATTGTTTTTCCCAGAGTTGCTTCAAGTTTCTGGAATTGTTACAAGAATTTACTGTAGTTATTGATTGTATTGAAACTCCAATGTTTTCTTCAGGTTGATAAGCTGAAGAAGAAGCTTAGACAGGAAGAGAACATTCACAGAGCTCTGGAGAGAGCTTTTAACCGACCTTTGGGAGCTTTACCTCGTCTTCCTCCATATCTCCCTCCTCCTGTTAGTAATTCTTCATCTATTTGACTCCTTGGATTTTATTTTTTGATCTCTTTTCAAAGGATTCGATATTGGTATTGGGGCATTGTCAAACAGGAATTTTAATGATGGATTCTGCTTTTGTAGACTTTGGAGCTTTTGGCAGAAGTGGCGGTGCTGGAGGAGGAGATTGTCCGGCTCGAAGAACAGGTCGTTCACTTTAGACAGGATCTGTATCAAGAAGCTGTCTATACATCATCGACAAAAAGGAACATGGAGAGTTCAATTGATTTGAGTGAGCCTTGCCTGGATAATAGTCCTAAACGTCTGCAACCGAGAACTTTAACTAGAAATACATCCATGGGGAGTCATATGCGATCTCTTTCGGGTAAGATTTTTGTTATTTTAAAGACTGTTGTTATGCCGTTAACATCTAAAACATTTATTTGAAGTGAAAGTAGGATCAAAAACTTATTGTTTTTATTTATTTTAGATGACGGGAGAGGAAAAGAGAACCGATCCTGTACTAATTCTACAAAGAACAATAAGGGATCCTTGGTGGACAAAAGCCAATTAGTGAGAACACCTGTGAAGAGACCTTTGATTGATTCAAAACCTGCAGAGAAACGTTTAGATCCTCAAAAATTGCAGGCATGAACCAATGCCATTTCCATCAAGTTATAGTAGACTTATTTGCAGTTAATGAGCATCGACTTGTTTTACATGTTCAGCTAGAATGCAGAGTGAGAGAACAAGATAGTGCAGAAGCGCGAAATCTTAGCACTTCAGGCGAAAGGCCAATGGCAGAGAATGGCCCGAATAAAGTTTCCGAGGAACTTGTGAAATGCTTGTCCACCATATTCTTAAGAATGAGCTCAACGAAGAGAAGGTCTAGTGCAGAAAGTTTTCCTTCACTATCAATGTTAGGCTCCCAAGAAAGCAGGGATGAGACTGAATTTCGGGACCCTTATGCTATTTGTTCAAATTTTGGGAGGAGAGATATCGGCCCATATAAGCACTTGATTTCAATTGATGCTGGCTCGATTAATCCAAATCGAACATCGAATTCTTTATTTCTGCTGCGCAGGCTGAAGTAAGTCATCAGTTATTACTTATTAGAACACTTTTCATCTTATTTTTATGTATTCAAATGTCTGCAGAAGTTATAAAGAATTGTGATCATTTTGTATTTTGATTTCCCAGACTACTCCTCTCGAGACTTGCCTCCTTCAACTTGCAGAACCTGAATCATCAGGAGAGGCTTGCCTTCTGGATAAATATCTACAATTCCTGTATGATGAATGTATGTGAAAGATTCTGTCAGTATAAACAGAAAAGATTTAGGCTTGTATCACATATTGACTGTTGGTTTAAAATTTATCAAAATCGGAACTCATCATTTCATACTAGTTTCCTTCACATGAATTTAAACCCCACATTCTCTTATGGTGGTACTCTATCTTTTAATGCATTTGGTTTCTGTCATGATAACTGGTTTACTCTAGTAGATGAAATCATTTATTACATGATGTTGATTCAGGCTTTCTTAGAACATGGAGTACCAGAGAGTCCGGAGATGGTTGTCGAATTGATGAGAAAGGTATGAATGTGCAGAACACATGGTTTCCTTAGAATATTGTTGGTTTTCATTCTTAGGATAGTGTTCTGTTTCATGTCCAACCATGTTGGCCTAACAGCATTTCGATGTAATCGGTAATTTTGATGAAACAGGCAACTATAAACGTTGGGGGGCACCCGCTAAATGCAATAACGATTGAACATTTCATTCTCAGATTGCCTTACCACTCAAAATTTGTAAGTGGCGCCTCATTTTAAGTTTATTGCAAACTTTATTCAGCTTCACAATCAATTCTTCGTTGTCATGTTTCTTATATTTCACCTCTGATCAGACCTTTTCAAAGGGTGCCAAGAATGATGAAATGACTGCCAGCATGTTTGGCTTGGAACTATCCGAACCATTGGTGACATTTACCCTCTCATGTGGAAGCTGGTCCTCCCCTGCTGTAAGTTTGTAACTTTGTCTGCTAGGTTTGCTATTATTAGCATCACATGATACTGTTTATTGATTGTTCGATTCTTTCAAACGAAGGTGCGAGTATATACCGCTTCTAACGTTGAGGCTGAAATGGAAGTCGCAAAGAAAGAGTACTTACAGGCTACTGTTGGGATTTCATCAACAAAGTTTGCAATGCCTAAGTTGTTGGACTGGTACTTGCTTGACTTTGCTAAGGACTTAGATTCGTTGCTGGATTGGATTTGCCTTCAACTGCCTAGTGAACTTGGAAAAGAAGCAATCAAGTATCTTGAAAGAGCTAAAACCGAGTCTCCTCTACAGTTTGTTCAAATTATACCTTATGACTTCAGCTTTAGGTACCTTTTATGCACATAATAAATTATTTGCTTAGTTTCTAAGGTTGTAATAATCTCATACACAATCTTAGATTTAAAAATAAAGAGGGTAATCTATTCTCCTATCTTTTGATTGTAAGTAGTTGTGAGAGGAATATTCATTAGGGATTTCTGCATGTAATTAATAAGTACTTTTCACAAGAGAAAATGAAGAATTGAATTCTTTTTCCTGTATTTTCTTCAACCAAATATCAGCAAGATGATCCATATTTCTTCTCGGTTGAACTATACAGGTTTCGTCATTGAAAGTAAGAGGGACCATGTACTTCAAAGCGATAATGTCCTTAACTTTCCTGTAAGGATTGCCAACTAGCTGACAATGATAATTCAATGAAAGTCTGAAGTTTCATTCAATAAAATTAGGTGGAAGAATTTGACAACCCCAATATTCTGTCTGGATTTCATTAGATTAGTATGCATTAAATCCTGCTGGAATTCCAAGTAAAATCATGAGCCCTGCATTCCAAGAAAACTACTGATATTATCTGATGCAAGGAAAAATCCCAGTTAATACCAATGGTGGTCCAGAATTAGCATCCCCGGGTACCCTTTGTTATTTAATCAATGCCCGGCCTGCTAAGGACCCATTTGTAAGTGATATCTGTTAGTATATAAGATGTGCCAGCTCAATCTGTTATGAGTGTGGGCCACTGTTTGTTATATTCTGTTAGTTTGTTATCCTTTGTATTCTTGGGCTATAAGTAGCCAAGTCCAGCAAGAGCCCGATAACGCTTTTTGTATTCATTTTACAATTGTAAGCTTTTGTTTTTCATTCTCAGAATATATCAAATCCCTAGCCGTCTTCCTCTTTTCTCTTTTCCCTCTTTCGTTGTATTTCTTCTTCTCTGTTAATCCTCTTTCAATCCTTCTAATCATCTTCTTGCATCGATTCTAAACTTCTTCATGGTATCAGAGCTAGTTTTCCGGTCATCGGAGTCTTTTTCTGGCCACTGAAGTGTTCTTCCTTTGTTTTTCCGTTTTTCTCTGTTCGTCGGAGATATTTTCCAGTTATCTCTCTGTCTCTTCTTTCCTTCTGGTTATTGGAGGTTGTCTCACTCTCAATCGCTTTTTCAACGGACCTGTTTGGCAACAACAGTCAGACTCCTGCTTCGTTTCAAAATCCGTTCATCATTCAGAAATACTTTCATCGGTTGCAGTGTCGGCCTAATATCTTGCTTGCTGTGGCTCTCTGGCTGATCGGTTTTGTGCACCGTTCTCAAGGAACGCTTCACTTTGGTTCTGGTTTTTCAGATCTGGTGAGATCTTTTCAATTCTTTGGTTCATCTGATGATCCTCTATGCATCTGCTATCTGCTGTTGTTTGCTTGATGCTTGAAACTCCTCGTGGCTTGTGAATCTGCTTTCTGCTGTGGTGTTTGGCTGTCTGATATCTGTTTGCCTAGTCCTTGTATCTGTTTGGCTATCTGATATTTGTTTCCTATTTGCTTGTTTGATTTTGTGCTGCAATCATGGTTGATACTGCTAATACTGGTCCTACACCAACAACTGATAGTGTTAACAATAGTTCTGAGTCAGATCTGAGTAGTACAACTAAGCTGTATGCTCTTAAAAAGATTAACATCACCTTGGATGATAGTAACTACCTGCTCTGGCAACATCAGGTTCTTCTTGCCATTAAAACTCATAGACTTCAGAAGTTTATAGATCCTAAGATTACATGGCCAACTCAATACGTTACCACTGATGGCAGTGTTAGACTGAATCCTGAGTATGAAACTTATGAGGAACAGGATAGTGCTCTAGCATCGTGGCTTTTGTCCACTGTTAGCGAAGGAGTTTTGCCTCATCTTATAGGCCATAATACATCTGCTGAAATTTGGACAACTTTGAATAGACTCTTTAGTGGAAAAACTACATCTCGATTAATGGCTTATAGAAGAATGCTTCATTCTCAGAAGAAAAACGATCTCAGCATGGACAAATATTTAATGAAGATTAAAACTATATGTGACAGCCTGGCCAGCTGTGGAGAGGTTATTTCCCAACATGAACATGTAACTGCCATCTTAAATGGCCTCCCACCTGAATTTGAATCAGTAGTTACTGTCATAACAGCCAATCCTATCCCTTCTGATTTGAATGCTGTTAGAACTATTTTGTTGGATGCTGAGACACGTCAGACCAATCTGGTGCATCAGTCACCCATGTGTGCTCATATCTCTCAACACAGCTCAAATGTTTCAGATTCTCATGTTACTGTTGTTGAAAATCAACCTGTTCCTGAGCTTAATAATACTGAATATGCACCTGATTCTTATTACTCTAATACTCAGAACAACAACAATAGCTTTAGGGGTCGAGGTAGAGGTAGGAGCAGTTCTTCTAGACCTCAGTGTCAACTCTGCGGAAAGTTTGGGCACCTTGTAGAAAGATGTTATTCCAGGTTTGACAGAAACTTTAAGAATGAATCTTCTCGACCTTCTCAGTCACCTCATTACTCAAATGTTTCAGCCAATATCTGCTCTTATGCCACTGAGTATCCTGTTCATCCTATGGGATATTTTGGTCACCCTGCAGTCTATTCTTCCTTTCAGAATGCTCCTCCTATGTATTCTCCAGTTTTTCATACTGGTTCACCTCATCCTCTTGTGATGACACCTGTCAGAGCTTCTAATTCACCTTCCCACAACTTTAATCAGTCATCCTATGCTCCTGTGCTGCCTCAGTTTTCTAACATGAATCCCTTTCAATCTCCAGTTTCTTCTACTCCACAGGCACTCATTGCCACTCCTGATGTTGTAGCTGACAATTCATGGTATCCTGATTCTGGTGCAACTCATCACCTCACCAACGAATTCAACAATCTTCAAACCGGCTCTTCTAGCCCTAGCTCAGGTAATGTTCGTGTAGGTAATGGAAACACCTTACCTGTTACTCTTACTGGGCAGTCTTATTTCCTTACTCAACATAAACCATTGCACTTGAAGAATTTATTACTTGTTCCTGGAATTACTAAAAATCTCTTGTCTGTCTCTAAGTTCACACAGGACAACAAGGTTCTTCTTGAGTTTCATCCTAAACACTGCTATGTCAAGGATCTTCACACTGGGAATGTTCTGCTCACTGGTCATGAAGTGAACGGGTTATATCAACTAGATGTTGCTCCTGGAATGCATGCTTCTTCATTTCTTGTTTCTGATTTTTCTGCAAATAATTCTGTTCAGCATAATGCTTCTGTTTCCTCTGAGTCATCAGTGGTTGAGTGTAATATTGTTGTTTCTGCAAATAATGTCCAACTGTTTGTTTGGCACAATAGATTAGGTCATCCATCTCATGAGGTGTTGCTTAAGGCTTTGCATCATTGTAATATTCCTGTTTCTGGCAATAAAAATACATCTTTCTGTTCAGCATGTCGATTGGGCAAAGCTCACAAACTTCCATTTTATCCATCTACTACTTCTTACACTCATCCATTAGAACTTGTTGTGGCTGATGTATGGGGTCCTGCACCTATTTTTTCAAATGGCTTTAGATATTATGTTGCATTTACTGATGTATTTTCTCGGTATTCTTGGGTCTATTTTTTGAAACAGAAGTCTGGTGTCAAGGAAGCTTTTCAACAGTTTCATCTACAAGCTGAACGACAATTTGGACACAAGCTGAAGGTTCTTCAGACTGATGGTGGGGGCGAGTTCACAGCACTGGCTTCTTACCTCAAATCCCATTGTGTACTTCATAGACTGTCATGTCCACATACTTCAGAACAAAACGGTATCGTGGAAAGGAAGCACCGTCAAATTGTGGAGGTGGGGCTCACTATGTTGGCACAAGCTTCACTTCCTCTGCTATATTGGGTAGATGCTTTTGCGAGTGCTATTTTTCTCATCAACCGCCTGCCTTCTAAGGCACTTTCAGGTATTTCTCCTTATGAAAAGCTATTTAATAAATATCCTGACTATAGTTTTCTTAGAGTCTTTGGATGTGTATGTTTCCCACTGCTTAGACCTTATAACCACCATAAACTTCAGTTTAGATCCTCTCCTTGTGTGTTTTTAGGGTATTCACTTGTTCATAAAGGATATAAGTGTATGGATGTAACTGGTAGGATATACATATCCAGACATGTGCAATTTGATGAAACACAATTTCCTTTTGATTCATCTAGTTCTTATACTATGTTTAAACCATCTACTGCTACTGCTTCTTTGAATGCTTCCTTTAAACCATCTACTTCTGCTTCTCTTCCTGTATTTGATACTAACTTGAACAGGTTGAGACAAGTTGCTTCTGGTCCTGTGTTTAAACATTCACACCCACACACTCACAAGTCTAATCCATCCCTAAATAATCATGTGTCTTCTACTTTTCAAAATATGAGTCATTCACCTTTGAACAGTCAGGATCAGTTTTCTCTTCCCACTTCTCCTTTGTTGTCTTCTTCATCTTTACAAAATAATCAGTCTGTGTCACATGAGTCTTCACCACCAGTTCATTCTGTTCCACCCTCCTCTGTTGTGTCTGTTCCCACTGTTTCACAGCATACTGATTCATCACCACTTGAGTCACCCACAAGTTTACCAAATGTGTCACCTTTGTTGTCTGGTTCACCATGTGTTTCACATTCACCATCTGATACTTCTTTTCCATCTTCTTCTCCAAATTTACCATCATCACCTCCTTCTTCTCCAAATTTACCATCATCACCCCCTTCTTCTCCAAATTTACCATCATCACCCCCTTCTTCTCCAAATTTACCATCATCACCCCCTTCTTCTCCAAATTTACCATCCTCACCTCCTTCTTCTCCAACTTTACCATCATCACCTCCTTCTTCTCCAAATTTACCATCATCTTCACATGTTCCTCCTTCTGTTACTTCCAATACTCATCCAATGATCACTCGAGGAAAGGCAGGGATTTTTAAGCCAAAAGCTTACATTGCTGAGTCTCATCCTTCATTACCTGTTGATGTGTATGAGGCTTTACAGCATCCTGATTGGGCGGCTGCTGTCAAAGCTGAATATGATGCTTTGATCAAGAATGGCACGTGGGATCTTCAACCACTGCCCCCTACCCGTAAGGCAGTTGGTTGTAAGTGGCTTTTTCGAGTTAAGAAGAAGCCAGATGGTTCTGTTGATCGCTTTAAAGCTCATCTGGTTGCTAAAGGGTTTTCTCAGTCTGTAGGTACTGACTTTCATGAAACTTACAGCCCTGTTGTGCGAGCAGCAACAATTCGTTCTGTGTTGGCCACTGCAGTGATGGAAGGTTGGCCTCTTAGGCAGATCGACATCAATAATGCGTTTCTAAATGGTGCGTTAAGTGAAGAAATTTACATGATCCAACCTCCTGGATTTGAAAGAGTGGGCGCGGATGGTCAGCAATTAGTGTGTTGTCTTAAGAAGGCTCTCTACGGGTTACGGCAAGCACCCAGAGCCTGGTTCGACACTTTTAAGTCCTTCTTACTTACAACACTGCAGTTTGTACCCTCTAAGGCTGATACCTCCTTGTTTATCAAGACTGATACTTCTCTGGATTTGCGTATACTCCTTATGGTCTACGTTGATGATATCATCATCACTGGGAACTGTGTAGATGAAGTGAATGCCCTTGTTACACGGATCCATGCTGAATTCTCCTTGAAGGATCTGGGCAATCTCAGTTTTTTTTTGGGAATGGAGGTTCATCACTGCTCTTCAGGGATTTCTCTCTCTCAGAAGAAATATGCCACTGAACTTCTTCTCAAGGCTAATATGAGTGATGCTTCTCCTGCTGCCACACCTATGATTCTCACTCCTAAGCTCCGAGCTAATGATGGACTGTTGTTTGCTGATGTTCATCTTTACAGAAGTATTGTTGGTGGTCTGCAATATCTTTGTATGACAAGGCCTGATTTGTCCTTTGCTGTCAACAAAGTGAGCCAATATATGAACAACCCGTGTGATTCTCACTGGAAGGCTGTCAAGAGGATTCTACGCTATTTGAAGGGTACTCTTGACTATGGTTTGTTCTTTTCTTCTGTCAAGGATTTCAGTCTAGTATGTTATGCTGATGCTGACTGGGCCGCCTCTGTTGAGGATAGACGTTCTACTACCGGTTACTGTATCTACCTTGGCAATAATCCGGTTGCGTGGTGTTCGAAAAAGCAAAGCGTTGTCTCTAGATCTACATCTGAAGCTGAATACAGAAGTCTTGCTAATTCTGTATCTGAGTTGATCTGGGTAGAACAATTGTTGACAGAAATAGGAGTTTCACTTCCTCAACAGCCTGTTGTTTGGTGTGACAACACCTCAACCGTGTCTATGGCTGCAAATCCCACTCATCATGCTAAGATAAAGCATGTAGAAATTGACATTCATTTTGTACGTGAAAGAGTATTAGCTGGTCAACTTGTTGTCAATTATGTTCCCACTGCGGATCAAAATGCTGATATTCTTACTAAACCAGTGTCACCAGCTGTTTTTCCTCGAATGCGTATGCGCCTAGGTGTACACTCTCTCTCAGCTGTTGCAAATTTACAGAAGAACAGCAAAGAGGAAAAGAACCAGGAGAATGTTAGTATATAAGATGTGCCAGCTCAATCTGTTATGAGTGTGGGTCACTGTTTGTTATATTCTGTTAGTTTGTTATCCTTTGTATTCTTGGGCTATAAGTAGCCAAGTCCAGCAAGAGCCCGATAATGCTTTTTGTATTCATTTTACAATTGTAAGCTTTTGTTTTTCATTCTCTGAATATATCAAATCCCTAGCCGTCTTCCTCTTTTCTCTTTTCCCTCTTTCGTTGTATTTCTTCTTTTCTGTTAATCCTCTTTCAATCCTTCTAATCATCTTCTTGCATCGATTCTAAACTTCATCAATATCCTGCTGTACCATTAATTATGACCTGTTTGGACAAGAGTTGGAAGACTAATACCAACCTTGATAACACATCAACATTCAATCTGAACTACTCTGATTCTTCATTTTCATCAGGTTTCCACCAAGAGTTCACATTAAACACATCAAAGTCTGTATGAATGCAAGGAATTAGTGGAATAACTCCGTTGATATATATTCGTACTGAAGAAACATAGATATATCAGTATGAATTGGTATTAAAAAGACCACCCAAATAACTAGTTGAGGGCTATTAACTGTCCCGGTTCAATAAAATCAGTGCTGTCCAACTGTCGTGAAACCCTGGAATGAGGTGGTGTTGGCATAAACACTTTGTCTTAAGCTCAACCAAATTTAATGCCAAAGATTGGTTTCTGACATTGGTGTCCCCCACCCTCTATGATACGACCATGTGGACTACATGCATCAGCTAAAAACATTCGAGCTTTAATGGAAAGTGATTCTCAGTCCATGCCTAAAGCTAAAGCCAGAAGGACTTGTAGTTTTCTTGGTGGTTATATTATAGTACATGTACTGTTAATTGACCCTGGTTACGCATGTGCTGTAATGAAATCGAAAATGAACCGACTTAAGCCGTCAGCCATGCCAGGGAAGTGAAGTGACCCTAAATTTTGGAATTTTATGAAGTCCTTTTGAAATAGTACGAATATGAAACACCAACTATTTTTGCTTCACCACAAACAAAGGCTAGATGATGAACTGAAAAAAGGTCTCCTTGGAGTTTGTGAATATTGGTGGGAGAGAAGGGAAGGCTGGCGGCCGTGAAATACAAGGTGAGACAGTGCTAGGCTCACCAACCTGGTCCTGGCTCTGTTCAGAGTTGCAGGTCCTGGTTCATTAAAGCGAATTTTCAAGGGACAGCAACCTGTACCTGTCAGCTTTGTTTTCCAGTGAACAAAGTTGGTGTGGTGTCTAGGAATATTTAAGATAAATGAATAAAAGAGGGCAAAAGTTTTGGGGGGAGAGACCAAGCAGTTTTTAGGCCTGTGGAAGCTTTTAATGGGTTCGACCCTTGTTGGGTTCAAAGTTCACATAAATTCTTGCTAACTGGTCCAAAACCATTGGCTGAGCTATCCTAAACAACTCCTGGGCCGTTGCCACAGCTACAAATGGCTTTGACAATTTTTTAATAGAAGTTGCTTGTTTTATTAAACAAGAAAATACATAAAATTACAATAACGGTTTATAATTATCATTGTAAACTAAAAATATGACTTGGACATTTTTCTAAAACTAACTACTTTAGATCATACAAGGATCATACATGAAAAAAGTTAAAAATTCATCCAAAAGACTCGAACGAAAAATAGACACGAACAAGTTTGACTACATCGGCAAACGAATCACAAAAGAGGGTTAAGCTATTGAACGACCACTGAGAACTGCAAATCAGAGACGAGCGTCGTGAGACTCTATTCACAAGCGCAAACCGCGTATCCAAATTCAATTCGAGAGTCCAGAGCATGGAAGATCAGCATGATTACAAATAAGCGTCATCTTGATCAGTTGTGGCGTCGTAAAATATAACCCTAAAAAATTTAAAATAAAAGAACGGCCAAACGACCGAGAAAGAAAAAAAACAAGCCAAAAGACATAGATAAACGTGCCACAGAGGTAGAGAAAAACGTGTTACAAAAGTATAGTTATTTTTATTAAAAAACTATAAAAGAAATAAAGAAAAACAGTTGATCATGGATTATCAATAAACTTAGAATTGATTCTTTCTGGGTCTATGCCCGAGCGGTTAATAGGGATAGACTGTAAATTCATTGGCAATATGTCTATATTGGTTCAAATCCAGCTTGGCCCAATAATTCGTTGATCCGCCATAACATAAAATGCTCATTTTTTCCAAAAAAAAAAGCCAAATAAAAAAATTAAGGAAGAATAAAAAAAGTCCAATTTTCTGATATATTCATCCCTACCACTATTTATTTTTTATTTGTTCTATTTATTTAGTTGTTCTCATAAATTTTGACCTTGATAACGCTCTAGATTCATATCAGGATCATTAAATAGAAAGTTTAATGAAAAGAAAGAGTAAAGTAAACAAAAAAGACTCTCTCTTTTTATTTTGAAATTGATTATTGATCGATTTATTTGGCAATAGCGAAAAGATTACTAGTGTCAGTAACCAATATCAAAATTGGTGTTGCCGCCAGTTAATTAAAATAAAAATAAATAAAATTTACAGTGCTCAATAGATAAAAAAGGTTAAGTTAGAGAAAAAAAAAAGTAGAGATCAGCTAGGGTTTTACGTAGATGAGAAAAAAAACACCAACTTTTGATTAGACCAGTATCACCCTATGTATCATAGAATTAAAATAACCATTTGTGTTCAAAGATGATTTACTATTATATCTTAAGTCATTCATGGAAAAACACTGTTTCATGAAGAAAATGGATCTTTTATCTTAGCCATTCATATAGACCACGTGAAAGAAAGTAAAAGAACAAAAAAAAAAAACATTTGATTTTGTATGAAAATCAAAGAAGAAGGCACAAGTTGAGGGTTGTTGGGTTTTCTTAATT
The DNA here is from genome assembly GCA_958450335.1 of Hibiscus tridactylites. NCBI lineage: Eukaryota > Viridiplantae > Streptophyta > Magnoliopsida > Malvales > Malvaceae > Hibiscus > Hibiscus tridactylites. Next base: position 81,197,437 of record OY288280.1, read on the forward strand.
CTGGCTTCCGAGATCTCCAAGTAAGACAGAGATTAACATGAGCCTTGACGTACTGAACACAGCCTGTCCCCAATGAAGTTTTCCACCTACACAACACAAGTCTAACCATCTAGATCCTCATGAATTTGTCAAACTGTAGTTTCTATGCACACGTTTGTATAATAAACTAGCCAATTTTTTATCCAATGTCAAGTAAACGAGCCAAATTTGTAGTCCTAATTACTTCATTTTTTTATCCCAAAACTATTAAAATTTGGGAATTAAAAAACATAGCATTATATTCATTAAATAAGATCAGTAGCTCGAATATTAATGTATGTTGTGAATGAAATAAGTAGATTAAAAGGGTCATCCAATAATAAACACCTTCAATATTTTATCTAGATTAATCAACAAATTAATTAGATATCGATGGAAAAACTAACAATAGCTGAAAAGCTTAAGCACAACAAATGAGAAAAGTAACTAGTTAAGGTTTACACGATCATCAATATGCCACCATTCCACGAAAGCTGCAGCCAATAGTCTTGGACAATTCAAACTATTGGTTTTTAACATTATGGAAGTTATGTCCAAAACATGAGCAAGTGAACTGTAATGGAATAACTTTTTGTTCATCTTTTCAAGGCAACTAATATGAAAACTGCATTTCATCATGACTAAAACTTTCATTTAAGTTATTTTCCATTAAGATTCTGGGCTATCAAATCTTTGAAAGTATGATAAATTTGAAGCTCCCAAAAGAAAGTTTGCTTATGTTTGTTCCCAGTTTCTTTGGGTTCTGGTAATCTCTGACGCCATCTCCGGTTGACTCAAAGGCCAAAGCTACAGTTAAAAATCATATCCGGCACAAATGATGTAAAAGGAAGAGAAATCCCATCCGTTTATCTATATACGTCCATGTCATTGTCAAGTGTCAACTTCTGGTTCATGGAAAATTCAAAGAAGGGTGGCCCTGGTGGTGGGTCACCGTCACAAATTTTATATATCCAACAAACCAGTATACAAATAAACAAGCCTTTTTCCCCCGTGGGATTGAAGAATCAAATGGTGAAAATTCAGTCAATGAATTCGCTTGGTATTAGAAGGCGGCTATTTGGTCAAAAAAACTCAACCTCCGCCTCTTTCTCCACCCTTTCCTCCTCTGCTTTTTGTATATATTTTAGCATTCACCACTTTTTGGTTGTCAGTCTACTACCTTGAAATTTTGACTGTCAATCATACAAAGGGAAAAAGGAAATGGAAGTGGTGATACCAGTTATGGAATTTGATTTCAACAGCGCTAGATCATCTCCTCGTTCAACTGCTCCTTCTACGCCTACACGAGTCGGCGGTGGCTGCTTCTTCAGTGCGCCGACGAGTCCCACGAGGCTGTCCGAGTTTTATCGCGAATTTGATAGATTTTCCACGATGGGTGACAGGCAAAGCAGCAGAAGAAGCAATTCTTTGGCGATTCCTTTTGATTGGGAAGAGAAACCAGGTACACCAAGAGGAGAGGAGGAAGAAGAAGAAGAAGCAGATGATTTTGCTTTTGATTTTAGTGAGGCCTTGGAGAAAACATCTCTTTCAGCTGAAGATCTGTTCGATGGAGGGAAAATCAAGCCCTTGAAGCCACCACCTCGGTTACAGGTGGATGAATATAATTATAACCAGAGAAGCCCACTTTCATCATCCCCACACTCGCCGCAATCACCATTGTCCCAAGGCAGAAAGTTGATCCGTGAAGCTTTTTCACCCAGGAAGAAGAAGGACCGTGACCCTTTTGCAACTGCTATTGAAACCAGTCGAAATCAAACAGACCACCACTCAAGAGGAAGAGAAAGAGCTCAAGATTTGTCCAAGAATTCAAGCCGTAGAACAACAAGATCACTTTCGCCTTACAGAGTCTCAGCCTATCCCTGGGAAGAAGAAGAGAAACAAAAGCAAAACGAAAGCACCACTAACAAGCCATCTTCATTGAATTCAACAAAGCCTTCGCTTTCTTCAAGTAAGGGTTCTTCCAGAAAATGGAGTTTAAGAGATATCTTCTTGTTTAGAAGCGCGTCCGAGGGACATGCAACGGATAAAGACCGGTTCAGGTCAAGCTTTTTCAAGAAACCAGAAGATAACAAGAATTCAAGTTCGAAACCCAGGGAGGGATCTAGAAGTAGAAGGAAAGTGTCGGCTCATGAGCTGCATTACACAGCGAACAAAGCAGTATCTGAGAACATGAAGAAGAAGACTTTCTTGCCATACAAACAAGGTATTCTGGGAAGATTCGCCTTCATTCCTCTTTCCGGTGGATACTAAACACAGACACGTTCATCAAATCATCATTGGACGTTAGTTAATATAGCAAGTGATTTCATTCGTTTGTTGTAAAGATTATTCATCAACCTGTTTGTACCTATAAAGTCCGCTGTGCCTGTATGTATGAAGAACCAATCTCTCGTGGTTTGAGAATTGAGATCAATATAATTTTGTTTATGCTCATCTCGTCAGACTTTAATTAAAATATCCACCGCCATTTGACTTCTACATTACGATAGTAATCAAATAAAATAAATATAGATGCCACCAAGGCATGTGTACCATCTGGAGGTGGAAAATTGAACTGAGACTCGAATCGATTTTATCCGATTCGAAATTTGATATCTACCCGATAATGATATTTTGAATTTGATCTGAAACTTGAAATAAACCGAACCAAATTGAAATGGACTCGGTTTTTAGTCGAACCGATATATACCTAATCTGATTTTTAACTGAATAGAACGAACTCGAACCAAATGGACCCGAGCTGATTTCATCCGAACCGAAAGTAACCCGAACCGAAGACAATATAAAATAAAGAAAAGATATTAAAAAAATGAAAGATTTTATGTGAATTGTCGCACAACTCGCTAAAAAGTCAAATATATTAGCTTTATAAAGTCATATATGAGTTTAAAAAATTTATCCAGCCTGAAAAACCTGACCAAAACATATCGATTTCTTATTGACAAGATCTTGACCCAACCTGAAAATCAACTGAATCGATGCGACCTGATTCGGACTGATACTCGACCCGAATCACTATATACCCGAATTAAAATCAAACCAGACCAGATCTGACCTAAACAGAACCGAAACCGAATACAGTCAAAATTAAACCTAACTCGAACTAAAATAATCTGAATCGAACTCAATCTGAATGACCCGTTTGTCATCTCTAATATCATCCTCATTAAAGCCCAACAGTGATGGATAAGAGAGAAAAAAAAGACTTTGAACAACGTTTACTCTTTTTTGAGATAACAACGTATACTCTTTTAATACATAAAAATAATTAAAAATACGATGAGAACTTCATTAATATTAATGTGTTTATTTTTTTATAATTAAATCTCTTCAATTACATTTTACTAGAGTAATTGATAATTAATAATGTGTTATTGTTTCTTCATATGGTGTTTTACCCATTACTATTATAATATATGAATTATGGAGGAATGAATAGATTAGAAGTATTATCGTACATCAAATTGCTAATAAAAAATGGGACTGTCAATAAGAACACTATAGATTCTTGTAATTAATGTTTTTAATTTTTTAAAGAAATATAGTATAATGTAATTAATTACATTCCTAAAAAGTTGTGTTTCATTAATTTAAATTTTTTAATTTAATTAAACAATAAAACCATAAATTCAAACTCCAAACCTCAAACTTAAACTCTAAACCCTAAATCATAAACCTCAAACCCAAACCATAAACATCAAACCCTAAAACTTAAATCCTAAACCCTAACCCTAAATCCAAACACTCAAACCCTAAACCATAAACACTAAACATTGAACACTAAACCATGAACCATGAACCATAAACATTAAACACTAAACAATAAACCATAAACATAAACCATAGACCCTAAACATCAAACCCTAAAACTTAAGCCATAAACCCTAACCCTAAATTCAAACCATCAAACCCTAAACCCTAAACAATAAACCGTTTTAAGTGAGTATTAATTACATTAAACAACTTAAAATTATTTAAAAAATAATTTTTTAGGAATGTATTTAATTACATTTTACTAGATTTCATTATAAAGCAAAACAATCATTTATTATAAAACAAAACAAAAGAAGCATTAATTATAAGAATCTATAGAGTTCTTATTGACAGCCTAGCAAAATCCATAAAAAATATAGGGTAAAATGCTATAAATTGTGACATCATCCGCCTTTGTCTAGTGGTAATATTATACTTAACTAGAAATTAAGACATATTCTAGAACTCATTATTTAAATTGTAATTGCAATTGCCTTCCTCATTTTAATTCCATTTTCTAGTTTAATTAGGGTAAATTATATGGGTGGTCACCCAACTATAATTTTTTTTCTGTTTTGGTCACCCAATTAATTTTTTCGTCAAAACTGTGACTAGCATTTCGTTTCATTATCTTTTTAGTCACTGGCTGTTAAAAAATTAACGAACATAATGACGTGTCATAAGATAATAACACTTTTAGTCCTAAAACTTGTACATTCCATTAATTAGGTCCTAATTCAAAATAACTCATCAAATATATAAGTCAAACCTCAAATTTTCTATTTTCTTTCTTCTTCAAAACTGGATCTTAACATTAATCTCTACATCTATCTCCAAAACCTCACAAACCAACTGACGGTCCACCTTCAACTTCAATACTTCCAATGCCTTCTCGGATCATCATGAATTTTGTGGCCACCGATCCCTTGTCCGAAATAGTTTGGTCACCACAGAAAGGTCTATGTCTCAAATGTACTGAATTCAGCCTTTCGGAGAATAAACATTCCCTTCTTTGGGCTACAGGATCGAACGATACAGTTCATTCACCACAGAAAATCAATACATCTACAAGATCAAGCAATGAAAAGCCTATAGACCAACAAATTATATACACATCCTCCTCCACATTCCCTGATCTGAATACTAAATTTTCCAACATAGACAATTCAGACAAATCTGCTAGGGATAACAACAACATCCAGTTTGTGACATGAACCCCAGATTGATAATGATTATTCTTTCCAATTCATGTTAAGTTTGAATAAACTATGTGTATTCTTGATTTAATTTTCGATGTTGTCCTTGAAAATTTCTAATAAACTCTTCTATAGGGATTGTTGCCTTTGTAAATCTTGTTGAAAAGAAGGAATGAGAAGATTCTAAGAATAATCAAGTTGCTGAAATCTCTTAATTAATTGAAAACAACATCCTAGTTTCACCATGTACTTGATGACGCATTCTCTCTCTCTCTCTTTCTCTATCTATCTATCTATCTATCTATTTATCTATATATCTATCTATCTATCTATCTATATATATATATATATATATATATATATGATTGATATGTGCTTCCTATACTTTAGTATTTTAAATTTATGATTGATCTTTTTAATGTTACCACCTTATACTAGACATGTAACTAATATATTCTTTACTCAACCAAAAATTAGATGGACAGAAACTAGATGTTGCACGAACTGAGTCTTTACTCAATGATCTCGCAAATGAAGTCAGAGATGCTGACGATCAGATTTGGTTGTCGCATATTGAGGTGATTTTGGCATCTGAAGTTCAAACCAACAATGAATGGGGTGCATCTAGACCTCCAGGGAAAAAATTGACTTACCTGCTGAAAATGATTTGCAAGGTCTAGGTGATGGTGGATTTGTTGCGAAAGGTAAAGTTTCAGGTTCAAGATATGCATTTGAAGCTGAAAAGAACTCTGAGCACCATTGGAGTAGATGTCCACCGGCAAGCATTCTTCGACTAAAAGTGAAATCCGTAGATTTAGAGATAATGTTAAGATCCATTTCTTCAAGTGAAGTGTGTTGCAGAGGAAGAAAAAAAGAAATTTGGGGTTTGACCCTTATATTTAATGAGTTATTTTGAATTAAGACCTAATTAATAGAATATACAAGTTTTAGGACTAAAAGTGTTATTATCCCATAACACATCACCGTTTTTGCTATTTTTTAACGGTCAGTGACTAAAATGATAACAAAATGAAATATTAATGATGATTTTGACAAAAAATAGTTGAGTGACCAACACAAGAAAAAATAATAGTTCGGTGACCATCAGTGTAGTTTACCCTTTAGTTTATTCTTCTCTTTTAGGGAAGTCTCTTTAAAAAGAAATGAGATATTGATCCATTTTCCGACTATATTGATTGCATTTTTAGGCCCAAAGCTGTTTAAAAATTAACGGGTTGGGTCCGATGTTTCCCCTAGTTGTCTTATTTCCTGCATCCTTCGATTCGTGGTTCATACCTAGCTAAATAGAAGTTGGAGACATGAAATTTTTTATATAAAATAATATTTAAATTATTTATAATTTTAAAATGTGTCGGTCAACTTAAAAACCAATCGATATATATATATATATATATATTATGAAAGAATGTTACAAAATGTATGAAATCTAAATAATGAAAGAAACAATCAGCTCTCCACGCTTACCGATAGTACTAGTATGCTAGGTTTTAATTTTTTATGAATTAATCATTAATTTTTATAATTTATATCCACGTTAAATTTTTGAGATTTTATATTTACTTACCCTAAAAAAACCGGAAGTTACGTACAACTTGAAGCAAAGTGAGAGGGGCCGAAGGTCCCATGATTGGCGCTATAATTACAAGGACAAAGCATTCTGATTACATTACTTCATTCCATTTGAAAATAAAACTCCCATAATTTAGATATATATAATAAGGAAAATACTTTGATGCACAAGCTGTGTAAATTTTAGTTTACACAAGCCCTTTAATTTTAGGGTTTAGGGTTTAGGGTTTTATGTTAGGGTTTAGGGGTTTAGTATGTAGGGTATATAATTTAAGGTTTATAGTTAAAATTTATAGTTTAGGGTTTAGGGCTTAGGGTTTAGGTTTTAGGTTGCTAGGGTTTGTGATTTAGATTTTAAATTTTATAAAAGGATTGTGTAAAAAAAATTTACACAGCTTGTGCATCAAAATAAAACCCATATAATAATTAGGGTTTTATTTTGATGTACAAGCTGTGTAAATTTTTTTTACACAATCCTTTTATAAAATTTAAAATCTAAATCACAAACCCTAGCAACCTAAACCCTAAACCCTAAGCCCTAAACTCTAAACTCTAAATTCTAACCATAAACCTTAAATTATATACCCTACATACTAAACCCCTAAACCCTAACATAAAACCCTAAACCCTAAACCCTAAACCCTAAAATTAAAGGGCTTGTGTAAACTAAAGTTTACACAGCTTGTGCATCAAAGTATTTTCCTAATAATTATATAAACTTTATTAAAAAAATCATATAAATCCCATTTACTGGATCTAAAAAAAACAGGTGTGAACAACCTATAAAGTAAGTGATTAAAAGCTCTTAGTTGTCACCTTTCCCTCTTTTACGTTATAGGTTCTAAACCCGGTAAAAGTAAATTTCTCCTTCTTCTTCCCTAGGTAGGAATTAATAAAATCATGTACAAGTAATATTTATCATTTTTCAAATCACATATCAAGATCTTTCACACCCAAAACTTATCTCATCTATCATTTCAGCTTAGCATTATTGGTAGGGGCTTGTTTTATATTATGATTAATCTTCAAACACAGTCTCAATATTTTTAACACAGTGTTGTAAGTCATTGGACAAAGTCTAATCAATCTGAGGTCATTCACCAAAAAGCAGATTTAAAGCATATATCAATCTCTAAATCTTGAGTTACTATCAAGTTTAGATACAGCAGTTTAGCATTATTACATTAAGAAAGAAAATTGAAGGAGTTCTGAAAAGGACATCAATGTTTCAGTTGTGCTGCTGCCTGAAAGGCCTCTATCAAATGAGACCATGGTTCCCATGACAATAAAGGACAAAAGAAAAGTTGTTTCCATTGCCATGGATAAACTGTAGAAAAGGATTGAGCTAATGCAGCTCAATAATTAGTGAGAGTTTGTGATGGGGTTCGGAAAAAGCATAAATCAAGTGATGTTGATGCCCTATGTAATGATCAGAGATGCACATGCTAATGCTAGAGAGCTTTAATCTCATTTTTTATTGTATTCAAGTTCAACTCCTCTTTTTCATCACTAAACTTGCTCACATCAAGCTTTAATCTCATTTTTTTCTCCTTCTCATCTCTTATGTTCCCTTCCCCACCACAAAGATTCCAATGACATTCAAATCAAAGTGACTAGCCACCTGCCTAACTCACTCCTTTTATTTCCTGTACCGGACCCCTCCTTTTTCCTTCTATGTAGTTTAACCCTTGCAGTTCAACTCAGCATAGCTTCCTTTCTAGCTTCTTGATTTGGTTTCTACTTCAAACAAAGTCCAATTATGCCAACGGTTCACTCTAGTCCGTATTTGCCGATCGACAATCAGGCAATCCTGTCTTTGCTTCGGCCTATTCCCGGAGAGAAGCCCCGTAAGTCCAGTAGTGGTGGTCTCATGCGTATGTTCAAGCTCTTCCCCATGTTAACCTCGGGCTGCAAGATGGTTGCACTGTTGGGAAGGCCTAGGAAGCCTTTGCTCAAGGATAGTGCTACGATAGGTACGATTTTTGGCTACCGTAAAGGCAGAGTTTGCTTATCAATACAGGATGATCCCCATTGCGTGCCGATGTTTGTCATCGAGCTGCCGATGCTCACCAGCTTACTTCAAAAGGAAATGGCGTCTGATATAGTCAGAATAGCTCTCGAGAGTGAGACCAAGACTCACAAGAAGAAACTGCTGGAAGAGTTTGTGTGGGCGGTCTACTGTAATGGAAGGAAAGTGGGTTACTCCATCAGGAGGAAACAATTGTCCGACGATGAACTTCATGTTATGCAGCTCTTGCGAGGCGTGTCGATGGGTGCCGGGGTTCTTCCGAGCCCGAACGAGAAGGAAACGGCGATGTCCGATGGGGAATTGACTTATATGAGAGCAAGATTTGAGAGGGTGGTTGGATCAAAGGACTCGGAAGCATTGTACATGATTAATCCAGATGGTGCACCTGGGCCAGAACTGAGTATTTTTTTCGTGAGAGCTCGTTAGAAATTTGTGTTAGTTTTACAAACTATTTTTCTCTTTAATGTTGTTGATTTGGAGACAACAAGAAATGGCATTTGCTCAATTGAAGTTTATACGACAAAGTCTCTGCATGTATATCTTTAAAAATATCAATTATATAAAAAATATAAAATGCGTAATTCTGAATTAATGTTTACATTTCATAGAAAAAAAACATAAATCTATTAAATTTGGTTATAGATAAGCAGATGACAGCTATGAAAGGTGGGGGGCAGGAAGGTAGAAACTAGAAAGGAACAACTGCCACAACATAAAAATTAATAATAATAAAGACAGGAAAGGAAAAAAAAAAAACCTGATAAAACAAAAAACTAGAGAACAAGCAGATACAGAACAAATTACAACTGGAGATCTCTTGTTTCATTTTTCTCTCTTTTTTCAGTTTAGTTTTTCTCGAGATCTCTTGAAATTTACAAAACTCAAACCAAAATTTCAACTTTATCTTGGTTTCATCTGCAATTTTCACGGTGAATCAAAAGGATTATGGATATCTAAGTTTGAGAGAAAAGTTTTAAGTAGAGTTTTTTTTTATAATTTATAAAAAAGAAATTAAACGTTTTAGACTTAACAGTCAGGTGAATTAATAGAGCGGAATTCTAAAGCTAAGGGATGAAATTAAATTTTCTTTTTAAAGTTAAGAGACCAAAATAGTTACATGAACAAAATTGAGGGAAGAAAGTTAATTAGGGGATACATTCGATATTGATTTTCTTCAAATGAACAATTTGAACTGGTTCAAGAAAGTTTTAAGAGAATTAAAATAAGTGTAAAGTTGAAAAATAAATGTTGATTGGTGCAATGAATCTTCAGAAATAATAAAGAGGAGGGAAAATAAATTTGAAAAGGTGAAATCGATAGGAAATTAGAAAGTCTTCCTTGGTTAGTTTGAAATGGGGAAATCAAGAGTACATTATTAATAATATAACCAGAATCGGACAGTTTAGAGGGCAGTCCAAATTGTCTAAACTCTAAACCAGCCCATATATGGATTATGGGAGATACCGAAAAAAGATTTGAATGTTTTGGACTCTGTCCACCGCTTTATTGGACCAACCGAATGACCAATGAAAGGAGAAACCAGATCCAACACCTTTTTCATATGTCCGCAACCAACTTTGTCGGATAGAACATGTGGATATGCACTATAAAACAATAAATTAACCACAGATAAATAAAATGAAATTTTTTAATAATATATCGGCTCAATTTTATTAAAAATTAAAATAGAGAAACAATTCAATAAAAATGAAATTGTAACATAAGATAACAAAATATATTATATCTAAATAGAAAAAATTAAAAAACGAAACATCAAACCAGCAAAACACATTCAGTGAGCTGCAAAACATGAATAAAGATAAAGACACTGGAGAAATATAAAGCGAGGAGCAAGACTTCTTGTCTTTACCCACTTACACGCTTCAGGATTAAAGTATGAGTGGCGAGCAAAACCAACAATCTTAAAAGGTGCTTTCCAAAACAAGTCTAACTGCATTAGCAAACGAACCACAAAAAATGACCAAACTACAAAAGATCACCGACAAAACCGCAAATTCGAGCCGAGCGTGATGAAAAAAATATCCACAAACGCATATTTACTACAACGGTAGACAATAACGTGTCATAAGACAAAAACGTGACACAAGAAAAAGAAAATTGTGCCACAAGATAAAAAAAAAAATATGCTACAAAAATAGATAAACAACTAAAAAATAAAAAACACTAAAAAACAACTAAATATATAAAAACAAAAGAGAATAAAATACCGACAACTACATCAACTTGGTCGATCAACGCTTAAATTAATAAGAAAGAAAACAAAAGCATAACGGCGTTAAATAAATAGAGCATTTGAATGCAAATGTTTCTCTTTAAAAAAAAATACAAGTGTGCTACTCTATTTTAGCTTTATCCGTATGAACTAAGAGAACTTGAATAGAGAAGTAAGACAGGCCAATAATTGGTTGGTGTACTGGAAATATATCCAATAGGTATAATAAGATTGATTTAAATTAGTCATATTAGGATGAGTCTAGAAAGGGCGATGTATACTATTGAATATCACTAATACAATACATCTTTAAATTTCATTCTTAATGACTTTTAAGTAATTTTTAAAAATTTCAGAGTTTCGACATGCAATTAATTATTTTTCAAAATATAATTATGAGAAATTATTTCATGAATTATTTTCACCACCTCATCCATGGTCATACTCAATTAAATAAAACCATGTCATCTTTATTTTCAACATAATATTTTCTTATAAATTAAAATTTACAAATCATCATCTTCTTTCTCATACTTTATATATTTATTCTAAAAAGTTGGTGAATAGAATCGTTAAAATTAAAAAAATGCCAAAAAATTTAATCTACGAATAAAAAAAAACAATTCTTATATGTTAAAAATCATATATCTAATCGTACACAACGGTGAAAAGTATATCTTCTACGCATTATCATGTAACGCAATTATATCGATATTAAAGAGACAAAAATAAAATAATTAATTTTAATATGTTAAAAACTTAATAATTAATGTCGTATTGCATTAGTGGTGTTTAATGGTGCTCGTTCTATAATTTTCTTAATTAATATTATTGTTTTTGTTTTGAGCTTCTAAACTATTTTTGGTCAAAATAGATATCTAAACTAACATTTTATAACTATTTAAAGTATATTTATTTTTCATGTTAAAAAAATTGTTAAATATATTAACAATCATGTCAAATATTTTAATTAAAATTTTGATTTAAATTTTTAAATATAATTGTAATTTAAATAAAATTTAAAACTAGTTAGTAAAATATTTTTAAATTCTCAACTAAACATGTTTACCTCAAAAAAAAAGATTTTTTTAATAGTAACTCATTTTATTTGAAAAAGCTCTTTTTGTTCATACGATTTTAAAATCTAAAATCCTTCTCGATTTTTTGTTTTTGATAAATTATAATAGATTTGAGTTTTTGAAACCTAAAATGACTTTGGTTTCATAATCATTTTGAAAAATCATAGTGCTCCAAATCAGTTTTGAAATATAAAATTTATATTTGCTTGCACAACAATTGCCTCAATCAATACTTAATTTCATTTGAGTAAATTTTCTATTATCTAAAACAGAATTACACTAGCGTAAAATAGTTATAATCTTTCAAATATAATTACATGGTATAGATTGATTCTTCAATATTAGTATGTCACTGACTATAAATCATGCTTGCTTGCACAATAATTACCTTTTATCAATATATTATTACAGTGATATAATATTATTATATTGGTCGATAAACTACCAAATTTAAATTTCTATATTCACCCCGATGACACAAATAATAAGCATGTAGATACATAAATAAAATGATTATTAACATGTAAAATTTATATAAATATATAACATTATGAATAAAAATCCCAATAAAAAAAGCATCACAATTGTATATACAATATTATTTTTAAATTGAACCATCATACAAAATCGTAAATTTTATAACATGAACATTATATAAATGTATACACACAGATGAATTATTAATACGTAACAAATTATGTAACTTATAATAATTTAAATATATAAAAATTATCTTTTAACTGATTACCTAAATTAGCTCATACATATATTGAAAAAGTGAACAGTTTAATTATTTTCATACTTAATAACATTGAATTTTGATTTTTTTTCACGACAATTTAAGAAAATATTTTTTTACCGTGAAAGTTTATCAAATATTAACGCATACTAAATTACTCACTTTTATAACCATTAGTTTATTATAGCAATAGTATTTTCACCGCTTTTATTATAAACATGAGTTAATAACATTTTATTTTAAAAAAAACAATTCCGATTTCGGAGAGGAAAAAATTGCTCCTAATATAAATTGAACCACAATTTAGAGGAGGGAGATATATCAACTAAGAGCTTTTAATCCTTAAAATTAAAAAAATATAATTAATATTTTTAATTCTTGCATAAAGCACGAAATATTATACAACAATTTGGCAAGTAACATTAATTTTATAATACTAGGTAACCCTCAAAGTTTTTTTTAATGGCTTTAGCCTTTAGTTACCTGTCATCGTCAAAATGTTTGTTCGATTTTCAATTATATGACCCTCAAAGTATTTTTAACTAATGGTTATGAAAGAGAGCAATTTAGTATACGTTAAATTTTGATATGCTGTTAGTAAAAAAAAATAATATTTTTTTTCTTTTCCCTAAGTTTTTAGTTTCCTTTGCCCAGCCGTCTCTTCTATTTTTAGTTCTTGGCCAGTGATTGACAACCAGTTTTATTATTGGTTGTCGATCATCGGATTTATTATTTTTATAATTTTTGATTTTTTGTTTTTTATATTTTTAATAAGAATCACTGTCCTTGTGGCACATGTGTTCTATGTTCTTGTGCCATACATTTTCTTTATTTTTATGGTTTGTTTCATCTGTAAATTTGGCATGATTTCAGCATAGCTTAGCGTTCGTTTGGTACTCTTACAGAGATTTTCGCGGCGCTAGTTTTTTATTTTGATCTTGTCAGTGTTCATAGAAAAATATATCTCCTCTCAGTTGATGGTTGTTTGTCGATTTAATCAGACATGGGTAGCAGAACAATCTACCGGATAGTTTGATTCGCTCATCACTCTTTTTACATGTCGTAAAGCCTCTCGTTTGAATAGAGGCAAGGAGATTCATGAAGACTTCTGAATTTTTTCGGTATGCTAATATCTATGAAAATATTTATTTTTCTTTGCATTTTTGGGTTTGTTTGAGATTTTTGGTGTACGAGATCTTATTATTCTTTATTTTAGATGTTTTGTATTTGAGATATTTTTCGTGGTTATTAATAAAATCTAGTTATCATTGTCAAAAAAACTTTTTTAAACTGTCGTGTAAAAAATCAAAATTTAATGTTATTAAGTAGGAAGATAATTCTACTAAAAAAGTATGAAGATAATTAAATTGTTAACTCTTTCGATATATATGAGTTAATTTTTTTTATGAAAGCTAGAGTGATTACAAGTAGTATCTGTTCTAAATATACTCTCAACCATTTGACAATGAACACTCAATCACCCTGCTGCAGCTGCTGGTGCTCAAACCCGTGACCTCTAAGAACAACAACCGTTCCCTTAACCACTGAGGCAAGTTGATTCGTGCATATATATGAGTTAATTTAGGTAATCAGTTAAAAGATAATTTTCATATATTTAAATTATTACTATAAGTTACATAATTTGTTACGTATTAATAATACATCTGTGTGTATACATTTATATAATGTTCATGTTATAAAATTTTCGATTTTGTATGATGGTTCAATTTAAAAGTAATACTATACAATTGTGATGGTTTTTTATTGGGATTTTTTCCATAAAGTTAAATATTTACATAAAATTTACATGTTAATAATCATTTTATTTATGTATCCACATGCTTATGTATTTGTGTTGTTTATATATATATCTGACAAACTTGATTCGAGATCTGAGATTTAAACCGATTTATTTGACCCGAGACCTGATATAAGCCCGAACATGATGATCTAAACTTGACCCGAATTTGAACCAAAATTGACCCGAATTGAAAATAACCGAAACAAAAAATAACGAAACCGAAAGCAACCCAAATTTAATTTATTCAAATATGTATGTTTTATTCTCATTTTGTATTATATTACTAATTAACAACCATCTTTAATAATAGTTTAATATATTTTTTTATCATTTAAAATGATCATTTTCATATACTGGCTCAAATTGAAAGCCGACTCGAGTTGTTCGAGTTTCTGTTCAATTTTAATTGTAAACATTTATAATGTTATGGTATTAATTAGTTATAATTTAAACGACTTTCTATAATCATATACAATATGCACACACACACACACACATATATATATTCGTATGTGATATATGGGTTAGGATCCACATACATGGTGTAAAACTCAATTACTTTTACATTTTTTAGACCGTTGGATGATGATAATAAATGACTAAAATTATTTCCTTATTTTTTCCCAAGTGATAATCTTCGCATTTTATACTGTTAATATAATCCTTTCATTTTACTCATCCAACGATCCAAAAAACGTGAAAAACTTAGAGAATTTTACATTGTGTAACTAGATCTTATCTCGTGATATATATATATCCTCGCCATGTGCTAGCAGCCTAGCGGCTATGGTGTAAGTGACCTTCTCCTTGGCTCGAGTGAGGTCTAGGTGTGCGGGCATCGGGGCCAATCGGATGGCACAATGTCTCCCTCGGGTGCTGTCCTAGGGACGGTTTAGGGCCAGAAGGCCCCATATCGCGCACTGTCCGGAACCCAGGGGTTGGCTCCTAGCATTCGCTAGGCCCTGCGAGATACGATGTTGGATAGGCGTGTTGCCTGATGGATCATGAGACGACACTTCCGAGTAAAAGTCCTTAGACTTGGACACGAGTAAGGCTGACTTGTCTGGGGTGTGTTCCCTTTCAAGTGGAATAAGGCTGACTTGTCTAGGATTTGTTCCTTTTCAAGTGCCGCACGACATGCCGATCTGGGCTGGGACTCCACTCGAACTTGAAAATCGATTCACTAATTACTAAAAATTTAGAGTAGTTATCCAAATTTCATTTTTATAACTCAAACTTTATCTGAAATATTTTCAAGTCAATTTTATGAAATTATGAATTTAAACAATAGATAAAATTATTTTTTATGTTAATTAAAAAAAATATTTTTTCGAATCTAATTTTGATTTCCCTTTTTCAAAGTATAAAGAAAGAAGAGAAGATCAACAACCATGTAAAATAGTTTTGAGCCGAGCTTATAAAGTTTCGAAATGAGACAAGATAGATTAAGTTTTTTTTTCAATTAAAAAAATTTAATTTGTTTGAATCAAATTTTACTCTCCCTTATTCTAAATATAAAGAAAGAAGAGAAGATCAACAACCATGTAAGATGTAACCAATGGATTGACCAGTACAAAAAGGACAAACCACCCGATCTCACGCGGATTCAGCTAAACCAGCCGAACTCCAAAATGGCCAATGGGTTGGAAGGAAACATCGATGGGCCCTCTTTGCTGTGGAATCAATCCGGTTCATCACTTAAAATAACATATCTTATACTTTTCCAATTTAGGTCCCACTAATTCAACCGTCTGTAGACAATTCTTAGTGCTATCTCTCTACTTGACCGAGGTTAGGGACCTAAAATCATGTATTCGTTCAAGTTTCATGTCAGGTCATGTCAAATCAGATACGAGTTATTTTAGGTCAATTTAATGTTTTAATTTGAATTAGGTTGGGTCCAGGTCGACTCAGGTTCGAGTCATTATCAAGTTGATTTCAAATCAGATTGAGTTCGAGTTCGGGTCGAGTTAATTTTAGGTCGGGTAAGTTTCTGTTCAAGCCGAAACGGTTCGGGTCTGAATCAGTTAATTAATGGGTTAATTCAAATTCGAATAAACTTCAGGTCGGGTCACGTCGTTGACAGATAAAATTCAGGTCGGGGAATATCAGTTTCGATTCAAGTTCAAGTCGGGTCTTATCGAG
This sequence comes from Hibiscus tridactylites, assembly GCA_958450335.1. Classification (NCBI taxonomy): domain Eukaryota; kingdom Viridiplantae; phylum Streptophyta; class Magnoliopsida; order Malvales; family Malvaceae; genus Hibiscus; species Hibiscus tridactylites. The sequence goes on from OY288280.1 coordinate 81,214,041, forward strand.
TACAAATAGATTTCGATATGGTAATTGTGGGTAAATTTTGAAAAAAAATAAAATTTTAGGGATTATTATGAACCAAAATATCCTTAAGCTTTCGAAATATGTTACAATTTAAATATATATATATATATATATATATAATTGTGACTAAATTGAATTAAATTAAAACTTAAAAGTAAATATTATGACTAAAATGTAACATTTAAAACGCAACAAGATCTAAGGGTAATTAACCCCAACCTAAAAATTAGGCGGCTTAATTCCCTCCAATTTTTTGTCTTTTCCCCCTATATTTTACCAATTATATATTTTTTTAATTAAATTGAACAGTGGGATGGGAGGGAAAAACCAGCATAATACTTTACATTAGGGGCAATTATTATTTAGCCCTTCTGACTTTAGAATATTTTTATTTAAGTCTCAAATTTTTATTTTTAGGTTTTAATTTAATTCAACTGAGTTTCAATTTAGATTAATTTAATTAAAATTTTACATTTAGTTTTAGAATTCTTTTAATTATGTTCATGGTTTATGCTTCTAGGTTTTAATTTAGCTCAATTAGATCCTAAATTTTATAAGTTAATTCAATTCGATCAACATTATTATTATTATTATTATTATTATTATTATTATTATTATTATACCATATAAACTTTGATTTAATATAATTATACACAAAATTTTGATTTCGATGTAAACATGTAATTGGACACATGAAAGTTGAAACTTTAATTTAGTTCGATTGTACACATCAAGCTTTGATTTAAATATTTAATCAAACTCAATTTCATAAATTAACAAGTTGAATCGAAATTAAACTCGTAAACCAATAACCCTAAACTAAACCAATAACCCTAAACTAAACCATAAACCATTAATACTAAACCCAAAACCATAAACCTCGAGGAATCGAATTAATCTCATAAACCAATAAACATAAACTAAACACTAAACCATAAATTATTGATACTAAACCATAAACCTTAAGGAATATAAATTAATCACACAAACCAATAACCCTAAACTAAACACTAAACCTTAAACTATTAATATTAAACCACAAACCACAAATCATAAGGAATCATGTTGGCAACATTTAGATATTTAATAAATTTTTTTATATACTATATAATTTATAAATATAAAAAGTAAACATATTAATTTAATGATCATAGTTAATCATGTACCTAAAATAGTGAAAAATGTATTTTGTCACAATGTTATATAATAAATTCATAATCTCACAACTTTATCAATTGTAACTTATTGTTTATCACAAGTCAGGTAAATATCACATCAGTTTAATAACAAGTCAGATCATTTACAGGTTGAGTCAATTACAGATTATGTTCATAACAGTTTAGTTTGATAACATGTCGGATAATACCAGTTATTTACCAGGTTAATCTCGGGTTCGGGTTCATATCAGGTCGGATGCATGTCAGGTTCGGTTATCACATTATGTCATTATCATGTTGAATTCGAGTTCAGATCGTTCTTAGGTCGGGTGCAGATCGGGTTCATATATAAAATTTTCAGGTCAATACCAATTCAAACTCGAATCGATTTCGGATCACCACCACCTCGAGTCACAAACAATTCTGACTCAAGTCGGTTTCAGTCAATTTTGCAGGTTGAGTCAGTTTTTACATCCCTAAGCGATGTACGTAAAACATTAAGTTTTCTAATTCTACCCTATTTAATTTTGTTAGTATCATTGTTAAAATATGGTTAAAAATATCATTGTTAAAATAATATAAAGAATGTATATTTAAATATGTTTAAACTAACAATTCTTTCAAAAATTTAGAGATTATAAATAATTTAAATATCATATAAAAATCACTAACTTAAAGTACTACTTAATATATTGAACGGTACAAGAGCGTATTTAGTATATTAAATTTCCATACTTTTCTTTGTACAAACTACCTGAAAATGAAAATTGTGAGAATGGATATATATTTTTTGAAATAATATATATATTTTTTACTTTTTACTTAGAGCAAGGAAAGATGAACAAATACATGGTTGTTTTAATCATTTTTATTAGCTTTTATAACTTTTAAGTGTTAGTGTTTAACTGGAGGTGGTAAGAGGAGTATAGCATTGTCAAAGTTTGAATCCTAAACTTTGATGTATTAGCACAAAAGTGACGGGACTGCGATAATTTGTTACTTCAAATGATTAGTGTTATAAACGCAATTAAAGAGGTGTTATATGTCTCATTTATATGTATACGTTTTTATTGTTCGGTAAATTACATACTTGTTTTATAATTAATGAAATATATTTTTTAATATTTTTAGGATTCTGTTTTGTATTTAATGATTTTTTAAATTTATTACATTTTGAGAATTCTTCTTTTTATGACACAATGTTGTGTGCTTTCATTACGTGAATTTTCAATAGGAAATACTAGTGAAGTAGCAGTTGGATAAAATAATTCCACAAGAATAATTGATAACAAAATGATGATAAAGAGTTAACTGAAAAATATACATACCAAGAATAAAGTGTGAAAAGTACAGGAATAGTATTGATTGAATTAAGCCTTTTAATTTAAATTATAGTAAAAAATAAATTGAAAGAAACAGAAGTCGGTGAGGTTATGGTTTTGTAGCCAGCTGGAATATCAACTGTCCAACTGCTTCTTGCTGAACTTACAATCGCGGGCCCACCTTTCAGACCAAAATATATATCAGTGGTGCCAAGTAGGCGGCTATGATGCAGTCATGTGTTCATATTGCTGGACTCCGATTCACTCGTCCTTTCCCTAGCGCGTGCATCACTCTCCCTCAATAAGCTTACTCCTTACTAATTACCTCCATCTTTTTTGCATGGTGGAATGGACCGGTGAAATTGGTTGAACATTGTTGTTGAAAAAAATCTAATCTATTGTATTTTTCGATTATTTTTAAATCTATAGCAGTTTGAATAGTAAATTTGAAATCGACTTAAATACAATCTGTCTTTAAACAATAATTAAATTTTTATCAATAAAAATTTTGAAGTCGTATGGCTTACAATCCGTCTTTGAACAGTGCATGAAAGAAATATGACTTGAAAATTTTATTTCACTATTTAAAGACGAAAAAAAAACCCGACTTCAGATTTACTGTTCAAATAAGTGGGGTAGGGTGCATCCGCTTCCCCATTTTTTTATTTTTTTTTTAAAATAGATTTAATTTAGTGTTATTTTTTTAAAAAAATAATTTTATTTAGTATGTAAAGGGAGATTTTTTTACATACCTATTTGAAAAAATATATATTTTAAACTCCTATTTTTTAATTTTTAGATCTGTCATCGGTTCAAACTGCTATAAATTTAAAAATAATTTGAAGAATGATTTTTTTTCCAACAATAATATTCAACAAATTTCATCAGACTGACTTGCTTTGAGTGATTAACACCAAACTATCTTAGCCCCCGTCTAACGTTATTTATTAAAAGTGTAAACTTTGTCCATACCATAAAATTATATAAATAACTTGGGGTTATCACAAGTTTTGCATATGTAATAAACCTTTTTTCCTACCATAATCATGGAAGGGTAAACTTTGTTACAAAGTGATTTATTAGCCGCTACCTAAAGATCAAAACAGGTAGGACTCCAAGGCAGAATAAATCTTCAGACTGTTTGAGAAACAAAATGATTAAATCATCCGCTTCCGCTCCTTAAAAACAAGAGAAAGAAGAGATATTGATGGGTGATAATTAGGGAATTGAATGACACGCTCCCTAGGGAGGAGTGGAGAAAGAGAGGGAGTTCATTTTGGTTGGATTGAAACCATAAAGTCAAAGGGATTCAAGTGGAATCACGTGAGATTCTTACAGGCTGGGAATGGGCCCACATTACGTGGAGGGCGTTGAAATCATTTTGAAACTGCTTATTTTAAGCGGCTTCTCTCCTCTTTTAACAGTGTGCTTGTTTTTGTAGGGAGAGTTGATTGGAGCCGTTGATTCAAATTAAATGGAGGGCCGTGGATTGTGGGACTTACAGCTGTAAATCTGGTGCAACCAAAAGTAGTCAAAAAAGGTTGAAGGGGTCCCACTTTCCGTTTTAAAACATTTGTTACGTGTTAAACAGCTCTGCCTTTCCTGTCATGTTTTAAACACTCCCGATAAGCATTGTGCTTATGCGAGTACGAGAATGATTTTATTATTTTTATTTTCCTCCATAAGATCCACTGGTTCCCCTTTAATTCCATTTATACCCCCTTTTCTTTGTGTATACAATAATCATCTTTCTCCAAATTCAATGTTTGTCCATAAATCATACAAAACAATAATAAAAAACTATTCGTATCATTTGTATGATATCTTGTAGAATATAATGTGCCATTCATTACTCCTGGGAAAATTTTAAAATTCCTAAATGATCATGTGACTTGCCAAAACTAAAATTTTAAACAAAAATTTGAAATCAATTTGTAATTTTTTATTAAGTAAAGAAATATAATATTCCTAATAAAAATATTAAAATTTAAACACATACAAGATGAGACGACATGAATATTTTTAACCATTCGATTAATAAATGAATCTCAAAATCAAATTATATTTTACTTTATATGTAATTAATTATAAATTTAAAATATTTAAAATAAAATTGATATTTGAGTCTCGTGTCATAGGTTTTAGATAAAATTTTTTTTAACATTTATCTAAATTTAATTTGATTTGATTCATGAACAGATTTGTTGCAAATAAAATTATTATTTTTTGTCCATGAATTGATGTAGATACTAATCTAACTATGTACTAACTTTTTTTTATTTGGATGCCGAGAAATCAAAGTACACGAAGAATATAACAAAGAAGGTTCATGAATTTGATTCTAATGTTGGCCACGCAAATATACTGTTGAAATACCTTATCCAATTCCATGTGATTAGTACGGCATTATTGCGCTCCCAATTCACATAAAAATTAACCTTTTTGGTAATAGTGATTTATACACGATTATTTCCCAAAAGGTATTTGCAGCTTCACTCTATACCGTTCAGTAAACATGAATTATTGAAAAACAATACTTTAAGCAAAATGATTTCTAACCCTGCTTTAATTGTTTTGTTTTTAATAATTTTCTTAATTGTAACCTTCGATTCAAAACTATCTATTCCAATAAAAAACATTTGTTTGAATTGAATTACTTCAAAAGATTTACAATAATTCTAATGAAACTAAATCATTAAAAAAAAAAAACTCATAATTGGGATTAGGGTGACATATGAGAAGTTGAGAAAGTTAAGGGTTTATGTGTTCAAATATTGACAAGTTGATTTGAAATTGAGTTGGATCCAAAATGGTAAATTGGCAAGCCAAGACAAAAACTGCAATGGCAAGATATCCCTAACAAGGAACCCAAGAAATGATATATGATTATAATAAAGAAAAGGAAATGGAATAAGTAATAAAACCTAGGGGTGCGCATCTACACGAACCTTGCTTCCCAATAATCTAATACTCGGACCCCCCACCAACTTTACAAAAGCCAGTTTCCTGGAAGTATCCCAATTCTCCAAATGCTAGGCGCCTACTATGTTCATGCACCTTTCCTTCTCCATATATAAACAACCTTCTTCATTCATCACCTCACTCAAAAATATCAAACAAAATATTAACCAGAAAAGAGAAAGAGGAAGGGAGGGAAGCTTTTCTTTTTCCATTCATCTTCTGGTGTTTAAGTGATTAAAGATGGAAGCAATGAATGGATGCTCATCTTCTACAACATCATCTGATTCATCTTCTTCGGAGTCTAATATGTCTGCAAGTGCAAGGGCTTCCAACAAAGCTGAGAAGATTAAAGGTCCCTGGAGTGCCGAGGAAGATAGGATTTTGACTCGGCTTGTTGAAAGATACGGACCTAGGAACTGGTCTTTGATAAGCCGATATATAAAGGGTCGATCAGGGAAATCTTGCAGGCTAAGGTGGTGTAACCAGCTCAGCCCCAATGTCGAGCACCGTCCGTTTTCTGAAGCGGAGGACGAGACCATCTTGGACGCTCACGCTAGGTATGGTAACAGGTGGGCCACCATTGCTAGGTTGCTTCCGGGAAGGACTGATAATGCTGTGAAGAATCATTGGAACTCGACGTTAAAGAGGAGGGCAAGAGAAGGACGGCATCACCATCACCATCAACAGCAACCACAAGAACACCAGCAACAGCTCTCACCGAGTGCTCATAATCAGTCAATGGATTGCGGTGATCATAGTGCATTGGGATCTATGGGAATGGTGATGGATGAGGAAGCGTTGACGGCGTTGACCCTAGCGCCGCCTGGTAGTGGCGTTAGTAGTAGAAGCTCGGTGGCGGGGACGGCGGAGAGGAGGAGAGAGGAGAGAGTGCCGACGGAGTTTTGGGATGTGATGAGAGATGTGATAGCAAGAGAGGTTAGAGAATATATGAGCTCCACGTTATCAGCTGAGACACCAGGGTTTCATTAAGACAAAAAAAAAAAGGCTAATTAAGCTATAAGACAATCAGTTTTATGTTTTTATGGTCTAGTTTGGGGGAGGTTTTCCATTTCTCTTGGTGTTAATATGTTTATCTTTATTTCTTTTACTTATTTCTTTAAAGGGTAAAAGTGAAGTTCGAACAAATGTAAGATTTCATGAATGAATGCCTAATCAGCCCATTGGCATTAAACAAAAATTAGTCTGCAAGATGAGAATGACTATTTGTTTTTCAAAATTGAAGATTCCCACCTTTATATTTTACTCCCTATATGTAATTGAAATTTTGGCATTGCATATTCTGTTGAGAATTCTCCCAGGTCTAGGAGATCGATGTGGGATAGCACAGATAGTGGGAGCCAGAACATGCAACCAGACGACAAATGCATATACCAGCTAACTTCAGACAGTGTTGATTCTCATGACGACATTCATTTCCCAAAATCTTTTTATATCCTCTAAAACTTTGGATTCTCAATTTTAAAACAACACTAATTAAGGCATGAGATATTATCCATAAAATAAATAAATAAATGCTTTGCTGTACAAACCCTATGTTTAAGTTCTTGGGTAATGGTTCAAGAATTATAAATGGAAATAATAATGAATTTGTGAGCAACTTTGGAAGACAAAAAAAAAACTATAGTACTGATGTTATTAGAAAGTACAGAAATTTCTCCAACTAATGTCTTTTGTGACAAAAAGTACAAATTGGGGCAACATTTTAAAATAGCAAGCTTGCTGCTGGTTGTTTTGCACCTCAACAAAAGCTATGATTAATGCTGAATCCTACTCTTTTTAGTTGCCTTTGCTTCCTACTTCCTTCCTGCTACATCAAATTGGAAATAGCTGGAGACCAAAAGGAAACTGTTTTCTTCCTCTTTAACCACTCCGAAGCTTTACTTTTTCCCGAAAGAACCAAAATTTCAATCTGTGCAAAAACAGCACTCATCCACTCATCCTCTCCACATTCATCTTTGGATAAGCATTTGTTTTCAGGTTCAGTGAACTCTTGGCATTGCCTTTATTTCTGGCTCACCAATTGGTAAGCATTTTATCGACCTCAAATGAAATTAACTTTGGAAGCATGAAGCAACAGAAAACATGCTCATAACCACACATTTTCCATCTTATCTGCATGTTAAATTCAGTAGTGTCTTTATACCCCATAAGTTCAATGTATGTGGACCTTGGCTGGTGGGAAATTTTGGGAGGGATTGAGAAAGATAGCATTGGGGACAGAGGGTTCTATTTGCCTGGAAGTTGTTTCAATCAAAGCCCTGTCCCACATCACAACAGCGACTTTGGGGGTTCTGTATTATTTTGGTTGGGGGGTGCATGTTTTAAATGTGGGTTTGGCAAAAGAACAAAAGTTATTTAAGGGAAGTAGCTTTCGAATGGTGTATGTTTTCAGGCTTTTAGAGGTTCAATTATATTGTTGCAACCCCAATAATCCATCTTAAAGGCGTGTGAACGAGAGGAACTTTAGTTTCAAGGCAATCAAACTCTTTTATTACAAAAGTTGCAGGTAGGTTGTCAAAACGTTGAAATTTTGGTGTTCTTACGTTTCCATTATAATATGTTGTGTCTGAAGTCATGAGAAGATTTTTACAACTGTTCATAAATTTGTCTCTATAAAGTATTGGGTAATTAAAGCTTTACAAAGAATGTGTGTGTGAAATGAACCGATGAGGAATCAGTTTTCCAGGGTCCACTAGGAGGTCCAGAACCAGAACTACTGACAAACTTTGCTAAATGCCATTAAAACAAAGTTTCAAGTACATATGTACGGATCAAATTTGTGCTGGGAATCAGTGTCCCGTTGATTTCGGGTTCTAAGCCAATAATAATAATAATAATAATCGTTTAACAGAGATATTGGTGTTCACAAAGGGAGTGTCCATTGCGGTTTATATAGGAGAAAAATGTTAACCCAAGTATGTTAAATTAACCAAACTATGTAAATATGGACTTTCTCGGGAAGAACATTTGATTTTAAATTTTTTATTTGAATTGATTTCAAAAATTTTATTGTTTGAGATCATAAAATATGTCGACTGAATTTTAGTTTAATTGTCAATATTTTTAGTTACAGTCTAAAAAAAATATAATTTTGAACCTGTTTAAGTGTAATTATTATCCCGTTTATGAATAGAAAGATGTTGCATAGAAAACTATGAAATCTAATATTTGGGCTTTAGAGGGTCGGACAAGGATGTGCAAATCCTCAAGGCCTGATACCAAAATAGGGGGAAATGATGAGAGTCAATGAGAAAGACCGGCCCGGTGAAAAAAAACATGCAATATTTGGAGAATCCTTGTCCGTTTATGGAAAGTGCCTCTTTTCTTCATTTGAGTTACGAAGGAGAACAAAAATCTTGTCATTTTTTTACCTTATGATATAAGGCTGTCTTATCTTGTTGGAACCTTTAATTTAAAGACTTGAAAGTAAATTTAGGGCTTTAAACTCGAACAAAAATGATTGAAAATTGTTCTTAAATTTTAAAAACAATAAGTTGAGTGTTTTTTATTTTTTCTAAAAATAATAAATAAAAGTTAAAGAAAGAAAATAAAGATGATATAATCAATAAAGAAAAAATAAGAAATCAATTGAAAATATTAATAAAGATAGGACTAAAGGATATAAAATAAATATGAAAAATTCATATTTAAATTTGGTGACAATGGCACGATGAATGCTTGTAGATGATGATAGAGATGACGATGGAATTGGTAGATGTTTCGCGGAACCCTGTTACCCGTAATTAAATAGGCAACTTTCGCTACATGACTCTAACCGACTCTCCTAATCATAATTGACTAGGCAGTTCGAAGTGTGAAGATCAACAATAAATTCTAACGAACTTGAAGAATCGCTTCTAAACACAAGATAACTTATTGCAAGTAAAATCTCAAATGAAAACTTTTATTAATCAATGAATTCTGAAAAACAAAGAAGAAATCATTATCTTTTTATAAATAAAGGATGGCTTTAACCTAAAGTTAGGAATGAATAAAATAAATAAAGAAATCTGGTCCGTTAAATTGGACTTGATTTAACGACTTGGGAGAAGGGTGGCTGGTTCTTAAAACCCCAAAAACATCAATTTAAATGATAATAAATACATTGAATTAAGTTTAATTCGTTCAAAGCCTTATATGTTAGCTTTTGGGCCGAATTATACAAAATCCCATAATAATTCTGTATTCAATTTTCTGCATGCCCAGTCTTCAGTAAAATGAACGTATCTTGAGTTCCCGACATCCGATTGATGCGTTTCAAGATGCGTTGGAAAAATAACTGAATGATAATCAATTCATCAGAAGAAAACTCGACCCAAAAATGCTTGGATCTCATTCAAAAAGTCATCTCAGGTCAACTAATTTTCTAGACTTAGAAAACAGTTTAAGCTTCTTGTCCAAGATGCTTCGTTTTTGAACTCCTATGCATGCATTGTTTTGGCACTTATTGTTTGTATTGAACAAGTTCAACTTATTGTCCCATATGAGTAACTTGACCCTGCTCATGCATGTATCATCTTCTCCTTCCTCAAAAGGATTCGTTCTTGAATCTAAAGTATCAAAAGGAAAATGATCGGTTATGTAAAACGGTTTCAACTTCTTGTCTTCAATGCAACGTTTTAGCCCTCCTATGCTTACATGTATCACTTTATTTATGTTAGATTTAGAGTTTATGATTAAAATTTAAAGTTTAAGGTTTATAACTTATTTTTTTAGTATTAGGGTATCGAAAAAGGGGCGCCGAGATGATTTTGTTCTACAAAGGAGGCCTATTTAACAACATGGTTCCGGTACTAGGTAGTGAATTAGAAGGTATAGTAAGCTCAAAGCGCACCTCTTCGCATAACTTTTTGTTATTGCACTTTCTTTTCCTTGAAATCCATAAGACACAAAAAGGCACTCACTTAAGTCTTGAGCATGTGAGTTTATCTTGGCATTAAGACATGGGTGAGCCGTGGTTGGAGATTTTCCACCATTTTAAGCACACACTGCAAAAACAGGCATACCAAGCAGTCGGCTCATATTCTCAATTCTCGTACATGCGGTGGTAGCTCTGGTTCTTCCCGTGGGTGAAATTTTGAACCACTTTAAGATCGCTGAAGACAGGCTTTACCCCTTGTCTTTTGTGGGGGGAGTACGATTGGTGTTCGCAGAGCCTTAATATGGAGTTGTTATTGGCATTTAAGTAGCTGGAAAAATGGGCTGTAAATGGTCCTTATAATGGAGAGCAACAACTGACACCTTAGTTACTATGAGGTCTTAGCCATGGTATTGTGGAACTGACAACCACCTTTATGAATATAGCCATCAAATGAATGTAAGCAGCTGCATAATGGCGGTCGTGGATTAACGTTTTCCTGATAACATCCCACCTTTGATGTTGGACCACCATTTGATTCTGTACTTCCTTTGCTCAAGTGCTACCAAAATTTCGAGGCCGAAAGGTCCCCCACTTTTCACCGTTGCTGCCTGCTGGGGGGCCATGTTTGGCGACTGTGTCATGTTGCCTGTTGGGATGTTCCTGTTCTGGTGCTGAACTGCTGATAGTTATTTTTTTTGTCATAGAATTCAATACCGTTATTACTCTCCTAACAAATTAATGTTTTAAATGTGAAGTGATACACCAAGATTCGATTTTTAATGTATATTATGGATGTTGTGAAGGCCTAATTAGGCCTTTGAACAGTAGAGAATTCTTAGTTTCCCTAAGAAGACTTTGATTTTAAAATGCGAATACATGGTTCAAAGTTTAGCAACGACTAACCCAGCTACAGAATCTTCTCCAACTGAACTTACTGCTAAATACTCATAGTACATTAGCATTAGCTAGCATGAATAAAATAACAAAGTTGATAACAAAGGAAATTATTTAACAGCAAGGCAATGCTGTTGTAGGCAAGGACCGGCGTTAAGAATCTGACACTTAAGGGGCGGTGGTGGTTTGCTGTGGTTGGTGTTGAATTGACGGTGGAACAGAGGTAGCAGAAGCATTAGGACTTGGTTGGGGAGGGTATACCCTACCGTCAATGCAAGAAGAGCATTTCGTTTCAATCCAACTCTCGATGTCATACTGACCATACCCCATGATTTTCCTCCCTGTGCAGAGCCGTCCGATCATGCCCGCGACTATGCCTAAGACTACGATCACCAGAAGCACAGCTATAACAGGGCCAATGGAAGCATGTGTGGCGTGAGAGGTGTACGGCTGCTGCGTCATGGTCACCGGCGGGGGTTGCTGGACCAATGGCATTGACATTGTAGCAATGACCCTCACACAAGAGAAGCAAAGGGTTGTGTGGAGAGTCAGAGGAGTATGATTTAGAAGAAGGAAAGAGCAAGAGTGTGGTATATTATATGGTTCAGGGGTTGAAGAGAAAGAAAGGGTTACACAGTTTTAGTGCCTGCAATGGACGAGGGGGAGAAAAGTGGGCAGTGGAAGGATGTCTGAAACACCACCTGGGGAGAGATTCTGTAAGAAGAAAAGGAACAAAAACAGTTGGTATTATAGGTGGTCCGACGAGTGAAATATCAGATATCAGCTCACTATTGTACTGCCACCAATGGGAAGGATGTGGGGTACTAGACACCGTATTAATAATAATAATAAAAACTTAGAGGAACCCCTAGGAACAGTAAAAGGACGAGGGGAAAGGGCAAAAACTAATCAATCACAAAAGGTTGAAGCCTGAGGGAATCTATTAGTAAGGTAAAAAAGTCCAAAACCTTTCATGGAGAAGCCATTTTCAAAAACGCTTTTGCTTTTGGTATTGTTAGTTGCTGTAGAAACCATTGAAGACAAAGAATCTTTAAGAAATATATATAAAAAAAATTAGATCAATCCCTTAGTTGCACCACTGATAAGAGCGTGAACTCCTCTGCACAGTCTTCTTTCCTTTTCTCAGAGAAAGTAAATGAAATTGTACAATGTCCAGACCAAATTAGTTTGACAGTTTAATAGGCTAATAATGCCTATTCAGAAATGTGTATACAAAGCAAAGGAAATAACTAGATTTATTATAGATTCATTGCTTCAATTCTACTCAGCTGAACAGGATTTTTAGAAAAGAAATGCATCAAATCTGAAATACAAGTAATACAGGCTTTATGGGGGGACCTCATTATCAGTCACAGGCATGGTGGTTGAGCTCTGTTAACACCAGTAATATAATGGAGTAAACAATCTCATTAATAACGGCTGCTGGCTCGTATTTATAACCTTATCTATCTCTTCCATAAACATTTCGACCAACCCCCATTTGATAGTAATGCCCAAGGCATTAGTTTGCAAACCAACCATTCAGATTGCATAGCTATCTGCAGAATTTCTTGTCATGTTTTGTTACCTTCTTTGTTCACCCTGTACAGTAATTTCATTCAATGGCTTGAATCCTTGAACACAGATTCTCTTCAACATAATCTGCTGCTTAGTGGTTAGGTTAATTTTGACAAGACTACCCAAATAGTAATTATGACAGCAAAAATTATCATTTGTCAAGACTCAAGAGGATAGCAACCATAACATACACCCAAATTGAAATTTGTTGGGAGCCAAAAAACATAGTTCCTATAGGCTACACTGGCTCAGGATTTTTACCATGGATCTGGAGCCTATACAAAAGAGATATCCTGTAGCTTATCAGACAACAGCGTTTGCATGATTGATAAATGTACCTGAAGGGAACAGGGATTATATTTTACATTGAACAAAAAGTTGTAGCATCGGGAGTTACCTTTTTACAAGTTAAGGCATCATATTCATGTCTCCGGCCTCAGCCAGCTGATTGCATAACTTCTGTGACCTATAAGTTTGTGCCAGTGTAGGCAAGGACATCTCCATGAAAATTTAGGGTCTCAAACTAATTAATGTTTTTTTTGTATTATCGGTTGGCTTTATAAATAGAGATGTATTTTGATATACAAACTGTGTAAAAAAATTACACAATTCTTCGTATTTAAACTATAAAATCTAAAACCTAAATCCTTAACACCTAAATCTTAAACTCTAAAATTAAAAGACTTGATCTCTTCGGTTTGCATTTTATATTATTTAATTGGATTGTGATAATTAATGTTAATTTCATTTATATTTTTTGTTGAAATTTTATGATTTTTAAAGAAAATTTACATGGTTATAATTTTAAAATTTATTTTATTATTTTAAAAAATAATTATGAATTTTCATATAATTTTAAAATTTTCTGAGATTTTTAGATTCTTTTAGTTTATTGCTTAGAAATATACCAGAATAAAATTTTAAGGGCATATGTGGAGCCAAATGAGACATTAATCGTAAGTATCAACTCCCTTGACAGTTTACGGTAGGCAGAACAATGACCATTTTATAACTTTTGAAAGTTCATTGACTAAAATGATCAAATAGTAATAGTTTAGGGGTGTTATTTTTTTCGTTTAAAATAATGATTCCGAATCTGGCATTTGCTTAAGACATTTTTGAAACACATGTAAAGAATCAAATAACTGAAGATTTAACGACTAAGAATTAAGAAACCCTCTATTTACAGTACGTGTTTATCAGAGACATGAAAATGAACATCTGTGCTAAACAAGCGAGTCATCAAACCCTTAGACCACATTTGCAAAAATCTCCACTAAAACAATGCCCTAAGTAATTGCGAGTTTCTCAAACCTATGTACGCAAGAGCCCTGCTCTTATACTTTTTATCCATCTGAATCCCAAACAAGTTTCAGATGTGCTGGACTTCCTTGCCTTGCGTCCGCCCCACGGCAAATGGGTGGTTGTTCACTGCACCAAGTGGCATATTGCTTGAAACATGTGAAGAAGGGCTGAAACTATGAGAGCCATGAATCACTCTTGCTGCAGATGTGTAAGGGGAGACCTCGAGGGCTGAGTCGAGGGGATGATGTGAAGCCGCAGCACAGTTACGGGTTCTGGCATAGCCTGATTGACCATTCTCACTGAGGAAGATAAAAGAACAAAGCATAAATCATAATCAAATATCATTGAGGAGCAAAACTAATCATGCAGAGTCTAGAGCGGGATGAATGGTGCAGCAGGATCAAACTCATTCCACATCAGTGTGAACATGCACATCGTATACCTGGTATAAGGCAATTTCCCCTTTGTGATCCTTGTTCGCAGCGAAGTTGACATCATTCCTATTCTCTGACTATGTGATTTATCCTATGTGAACATAGATATGGGATCAGTGTAATCATATTTGCATTTCAGTTTAAGTAAAGACAATGTTATTTCGAGAGCAAACTAATGGTTCCAAAAAAAATCTGGTTGATGCTTACTGTTAGATTCATTCTAGAAAAGGCCTGCAAGAGGGCTGGTCCATTTTGATCTGCCGAATTTCGTACAAAAGGATGCTCAAGTAGCATAGCTGCAGATGGCCGCTCTGCTGGATTTCTTTGAAAGCAACAATGTAGAAAATCCTTCCCTTCAGGAGATAATGCTTCTGGTACCGGTGGGTTTTGATTCAGAACCTTGAACAATGCTTGAGGCTGATTGATACAGATTGGCAGTCAAAACAGTAGTGTAAAACCCTTTGTCAAAACATATCTTTTTTACATTAAGTATGAAAACAATCTAATCTGAACCGTGTGAAACTGAAAAGTCCATTTTAAAAGATGAAGTTCGAAGATAAACATGATATAAAAGTTTGAAAATGTGCTTACCCCTTCAAAGTCACTCCAAGGAGGTTTACCATTAAGCATCTCGATGACGGTACAACCCAAACTCCATATGTCAACAGCCAGAGCATGACTTGGGTTGGAATCTTTCTTCATAACAGCTTTTAAGACCTGCAATGGAAATAACAGCGGTCAACAAAAAGAGTAGAAACAGCCATGGAAAAGCCTAAAAATATGTACAAATTACCTCAGGAGCCATCCAGTATGGACTTCCCTTCAAAGAGAGTTCGTAGGACAATCCTGTAAGCTACGATTTTTAAAAAAAGAACGAAAGGATTAGACTGATAGCATTTAAATGGATAATTCACACATACATCAGACTAACACAACCGATCATCATAACCCCAAGTCAAATCTATGTATCAGAGCAGCTTCTCCCAACTTGAGAGAGTGCATTGTTCCAGGTAAACAACCATAAAGGTGAGACATGATAACATTTATGGGTATTTACGACCCTAAAGAGAAGCAGCAGGAGTCACCTACCAATAAACAGAATCCTGCCTAGGGACTGAAAAACGATGGTATTTGAATGAACAATTTGACATAGGAAAAGTAATAAGTTATCATTATGTAAAGCTTATTGTTGAAGCATGCATTTCTGCAGAATGCTTATTGTCAAACCATGCAAATTGGAAAGCCATAAAATATACTGCAGAAAAGGAATTACAAAACTAACATTGCAGAAGCATGTAATGGTAATATAAATAAAATTTTGCATTGCAGCATGAGAAATTTAAAAGGATGTCAAGAACTTACAAGTTTTGCCATGCCAAAATCAGCAAGTTTCACGATGCCATTGGCATTGACAAGCAAATTTGCTCCTTTTATATCCCTATAGGAGACGCATTCAAGTGAATGAAATTTGATGTTGATAAGGTACAACAAATATTATAACAAAAAACAGAATCACATCTTGAAGGCAAATTTTCTAATTCAACCATGTCAAAGGTTTTAACATGGAGCAAAATTTCTCTAACAATAAGTTAGAAAAGAACCATTGGTGCATTAGGATTTTACAATTTAGATATTTTGCAATGGTTCGTTTGCCCGTTGCTTATTTGTGCATCAATTTTGGAAGTACTAAATACAAAATATACAGAGAAGTTAAGGTGCTACATAATTCTAATAGAGCATAATTGTCACCTGTGTATTGTATTTGAACTATGCAGGAAAGCTAAGCCAGATAGAATATGACGGGTGAAATTGCGAACTATAGATTCTGTTATGGCTCCACAGTGTTCACGGACATATTTATTGATCGAGCCAGGATGGACATACTCCAAATATATGTAAAAGTGGTCATCAACCTACATATGAAACAATGAACTCGTCAAATTAACCAAGCTTAAAACGTATCTATTTCAGCATGGTGTAGGAAAAGAGGAGGGACTACATACTATTTCACTGCCATAGTATTGTACAATATTCTGATGCTTTAAACGTCTCAACACTCTGATTTCCTGCAACATGTAGACCAAAAGAGATTTTAATTGTTTAAAAGAGGAAAGTTTAAAGCAGTCTAATCGAAACAAGGAATGTATGCATCTGGAACAGTAAAAAGGAAGCAATAAAAAGCTTGTGACATGATTTCGAATAACAATGATTATCGGGGGATTTCAAAACAACAACAGATAGTGGACATGCAAAATCATATGTAATGCTTATTGAATCATAAATTACTACAAAGAATAACCTGCTCTAATTGTTTTATACATTCAACAGATTTAGGGTCATCAGGGATGATATCAACTTCCTTCATTGCGCACAAAGCTCCAGTCTCTCTGTCAAAGAAAATGATAAATAAAAGTAATGGGATGTAACCTCTGCTAAGAAGAAATCCAGAAACCCTGAAAAATTTGTTTCACATCGCTTGCATACCTGTTGGTTGCTTCATAAACACTTCCATATGTACCACGTCCAAGAAGTCTTCCTTTCTTCCATTGGCTTATGATGGAAGTTGCAATTGGCTTTTCGATGATGTGATTTGAAACCGGTGATGGTAGTGGCTTCGGAGTTTGTGATGACAGTAAAGCTCCAGGGGGAAGTGGCAATGGATGTGCATTTACTTGACTACTATTTTCAAGCCACTCCTCATGGTAGTCCAAGAACAATTTAAGGGGAGATGAAGTTCTATTTTGACCGGGGATATGCAGTGGAGAACCCTCAGGGCTGTGTACAGTTTTTACTGGTGAAGCCCTTGATCTTTGTGGACTGACTGAGGGACTAGAGAAAACCGTTGTTGGAGCACTCCGAGCCGAAACCTTCAGCCTCAAGTTGTAGTTAACACTCCCAAAATTTTTCTCATGAGGGAAACCCCTGCGACGACTCAACAAAGATTTGGTTGAATCTGCAACATAGTAAGAATTTAAATGATCTTGGATGTTTGATCTTTGAGGCCTGGCTGGAGATGAGGGAAAACTTGTAACACCGTTCCTAGTAGTGACTGTCGGCTTCGGGCCACTTGTAAAGCTTTCAACAGGTTCACCTTGAGGGAGTTCCTTATGAACATTGGCCAACGAAGTTACTGCACTTTTAGGTGCATGATCTGCATTCTTCCTGAGAATTTCGTGTACCAAATGTATTAAAAGCATCGACAACATAGTAATTCAATGCTAACAGACCTTCAATATAAATATAAACATAAACATAGGCAACCACTGGAATATTGGCTATACAAAATTAAAAGCAAAAGAAAAAAACACATGATCAAATATTTTATTCTAGATATTTGCAATAGATGAGTTTATATACAGAATAGAACCATGATGATCAATATAAATTCATCGTGAGCTGGAAAATGTTGTTTTTTTCCCCTTCTATATTCTGAAACAAGTGAATTCAAGTTCGAGGGTTACCTTCCGACAGCAGAGGCGAGTCTTTCATCAGGTGATGCGAGTTTTCTTGGTCCAGGACTCGAAGCCGAGGTCGTCGATTTCCGATTTAGGAACACCTCAGGAAGAGGCAAAGGTTTCGGCTCCGCGTAGGAAGACCAATGGTCCAATCTCTCCGGAGACCTGGAGTCCTTCCCCGGCGGCGTATCAGGGGAACAGGGAGAAGAAAACGAACGGTGGATATCGCCAAACCTTGAGCCAAGCTCATCATCAGTCAAGTGCCTGAGCTTCCTTTGACGCGTGAGACGGCGCTGGTTATTAGAAGAATTGGCGGCATTGCCAGCGTTGTTGTGAAGATGAGAACGAGACGAGGGCAAAGAAGAAGAGTATTTTTTGCGGGAAATAGGCATTGATCAGACAGCAAGAACAAGAGACGTATCTTGGTTGAGGACCTCGTCGTCATGTGAAAATTAACGAACATAACACAAGACTTGTTTTATTTGTTATTAATTACCCGTTCTTGAATCCTGATAGTGAAATGGAAACACCTCGGTTCTTTCTCAGTTTACTTTGTCATCTAATAAAATCAACATTTATTTTATAGTCAACTCAACACTTCAAAGAATGGAAATCTTAGACTTTTAACAACTTAAAGGCGGGCCTTTGCTGGAAACATTTTTTAAAATCAAAAGTTTTGTAATTATTGAATTTAATGTTATACTAATCTCATAATTAATCTATTTAAGTTATTGTTGTTAAAAGGTATATCAATTAAGAGATTTAGTTACTATTAAATATTAGAGGATAATAATTTACTACCTCCGTCCTATGTTTTAGAGACATTCAATCAAATAGTTTAAAAATACATATTTTATAAGTTTTAATTAATTATAATATTTAAAAATACATATTTTATAAATTAAAAAATAATAAAAAATATTTTAATTAAATTACGATTTTAATTTTTAAAAATATTACAATTATGCTGTGAGTATTTTAGATTTTAAATTTTTATAAATTAAATTATCGGTGCTCGTCTTTAGTGAGGCTCATCGAAACTTGTCGAGCGCTATAAAATTTTTCATAAAAAAACAAGTCAAATGCGTGATTTTCCGTCTTTTGCTTTTGTTTTAAATTAATTATCCGTGACTCCGTGTCCAAGTCTTGATCGCGTGGCACAATACTAAAGGTAGACGAGGCAACACATAGTTTTTCCTTCATTCTCTATCTTCTTTATTTTATATATATATATATATATAAAGTCAATTTTGAGAAAATCAACCCATTCCCATACGCCGTATGCTGGGCTAAATTGGTTGGATATTGCATCCAGAAAAAAAAATTAAATTTATAACAACCTTTAAATGTTTTTCAAATTATAGTACTTTTTACAGTATATTTTAAGGTTAGATTGCTTACAATCTGTCCTAAAAAATTAATAAAAAAATATAAAAACATCTTATTTTCAACTAAAAAATAAGACGAAAGGTAAGGAGGTAGATTTTAAGATTTTTGTTTTTATTTTGTTAAAGAAGGGTTGAAAGCAAGATGTTTTTATGTTTTTATTTATTTATTTTTCTTGAAGAGGGATTGTAAGCAATCCGACCTCAAAATGCACTGTAGAAAGTGTTATAGATTCGAAAATAATTTGGGGTTATTATAGATTTAAAAAGAAATTTCTAGATGTAATATCCAACTAATTTTACAAGTGGCGGAGTCAGAATTTTCATATAGTAGGGTCGGTGTAAAGTATAAGGAATAGAGAATTCTTATGCAACTACAATAATTATTGTTGACCTCGTAACTTAACAAACTAAATAGGTCAATTTTAATATTTTTTATAAAAATTCTGAAACTTTTATATTAAAATAAAAATTTTATACTCAACAAATTAAGTGTGCTCAATTGACTTATCTGATACTAAAGTAGATGCGCCCATAAATTTTGCCCCGTACGCTGCACGGTAAAACTGAAAATACTTTTTTTGGGGGGGTGGGGGTGGCCGGTGGGGATTCTACAAACTCTCAAAATCTCTAACCAAACAATAATTGAACAAAAGTAGTAGTAACACCTTTTTCTTCATTTTATAACACTCGTGACAACATTTCTAATTTCTGTATATTTTATGAGATTGATTGTGATTTTAACATTAAAAGATTGAAATTTGTATTTTTAAACGATGAAACCAATTTTGAAACATTCAAAAGAAGTTTATAAAACAAAATGTCCCTCGCAAATGGTTACTTTCGATCGAATGTCAATCACAATTGTTTGAACAAAAATATGTCTGTCCTTGCGTGGTGTAAGGGCTGCTTATATTTGGATATCCGAATATTTAGTTCATAAATTTTTATTTTTAAAATCTATTTTTTTTTAAAAATCAAATAGTAAACGTATAAAATTTCATAATACATAATTCAAACACAAAAATAGTGATTTGAAGTTAGTTTTAATAGAGAAATATTTGGATATATAGAGATAGCCGGATAAGATCCGTTTATATAGTGTAAAAGCTTTTAAGTTTTACATGTTACTTGGATCGTTGGATGTGTTAAATGAATGACAGAGAGATTAACAGTGTGATATGTGGAGATTATACTTGAAAAAAAAAAACGAGTTAATCTCAACCATCCATTTCATCAATCCAACGATCCAAATAACATGTAAAACTCATAGTGTTTAGGGGTTTACACAAACGCTTGTAGAAAATTTGTTTACATAAGTGCCTTAGCTTTAGGGTCTAGACTTCGTTTAGGGGTTATGAGTTTGAGTACCGTTCATAATTTTCTAGGTTTAGGGTTTATAGGTTAAAATCTAAATCCCTAGCCATATTATCATAAACCCTAAAACCCTAAATTCTAACCATAGACCTAAATTATAAATCCCTACACAAAACCCCATAAACTCTAAACCTTAAACCCGAAAATCAAGGCACTTGTAGAAACAAAAGATTTCTACCGCCTGCATATGAGATAATAATGAATTGATATTTGATACATTGCAGTGTAAAATAAAAAAACTACACAAGCATACCTATTTTCAAGCCTAAAATCTAAATTTCTAACCTTATAACCCTAAAAATCTAACCACAAATCCTAAACTCTAAACCTTAAATTCTAACCATAAATCTTAAATTCTAAATCATACAACCTAAAACCCCTAACCTCTAAATAACCCTATTTGTGGAAACTTTATTTCCCACCGCCTATATATATATATATATGGTGGAAACCAAAAGTTTCCACAAGCAGTTTAGTTTTAGGGTTTAATGTGTAGGGTTTAGGTGCATGGATTTAGAATTTAGGGTTAGTGGTTAGAATTTAAGGTTTAGATGTTAGTGTTTACTTTTAGGGTAATATGGTGATGACTTTGGTTTTAATTTATAAACCATAAGTTATAACTCTAAATTGTAAATTTCAACCACTATCCCTAAATTCAAAACATATACACCTAAACCCCTAAACTAAGTCCCTACACCCTAAAACTAAGGCGCTTGTAGAAACTTTTAGTTTCCACCACCGATGTATCAAATAATTACCTATATATGTATATTAAAAAGTTTATCACCAAAAGAAGGTATTAAAAATGTTAATCTTGATCGTGATTTTTCCTTCGAATCTTACAATGAAAAATTAATATAAATATTTTTTTTATTTTTTTAAAACTTTTTTGGCTATATTTTTTTAAAACTTAAAAGTACATAATACAAATAAAGAATTTAGAAATTTAAATTTAATTTTAAGGTAAAAATATTAAAATAAATAATATATACTATTAAAAATATCGAATCAGATACTTAATTACAAAAAAATCAACCCAGACCCGATTCAACTGTCCGGAAAAAATCATGAGTCGAATACTCAACCCGAAAATTTGAATATTTTCATTGCAAATACTTGTTAATTTTTAATTTGATCGAGGGTCAACGGATCGAATAGTTTGGGCTGCATATTTTTTTAACACCGTACTATTGAGTATTGAACGGCCTAAACTATTGGAACAAGTGTTGGTAATGGTCTCTAAATGTCATGTTGGGCCTTACGAGCCTGGTTGAATGTCTAGCCTTGAGGATTGGACCTCAAAGCAAATATGGTTGAAGTGCACATGGCAAACATAATTAAGAATTTTCTTACAGAGTTAAATTTAATTGATCATTTTTTGAAATATAGTTTTATCATTTTCAAGTTTCAACAATGTTATATTACAGAGGAAAATGAAGTATTTTCAAAACTTAAATGAGAATGAATGACTTCCTAAGAAAAAGAGAATGAATTTTACATTATTTTACCCAAAATAAAATGTGAAAACTTAAACTCCTTCAATTTCATTAATTCATCACGTGACTGTCTAGGGTTTCTTTTGCCCTGTTTAGGTGAAAACCCGTTTTCTATTGTTTCGTATCACGTGACTATTTTTGTATAGTATAAGCTCATAATCTTCTTCAGTATCCAGAACCCTCTTCTCAGAGAAGGAGAAAACCCGCCATTCTTCCGTTTTAAACCCCACCCGAATATTCACTTCTCAAGTATTTCGTCTGGAAGAGCCCCGTGGCTCACCGATCACTTCCACGTGTTGTATTTATGATCGTCCGTCGTATCGGAGCGTTAATCGCCAGACATATATCCCAACTCCCCCTTCCAAATCGTACCTCATTCTATTCATCGGCAACTTCAAAAAGCAGACTCTCAAATCATTTTGACGACGATGGTGAAGGAGGTAGCGCGGTTTACCGGCTGGCGCTTAAATTCCAGCGGCCGACGACTGTGGAAGTGAAGCCTGGGTCGCGGAACCGCATCAGCTTAATTGGAACAGTGGATGAGCCTCTCAAGGTTATGAATACCGAGAGCGATACGTTTGGGGTTCAGACTCGGCTCAATGTCAAAAGCCCCCATGATTCTGATAGAAGATTCAAGTAGATTTATTTTACTTGGTTATTTTTCAAAGCTTTACCTTTTTGGAGCTTTAATGCTGTAATTATGATTTTGAAACAGGATAGTATTGAATATGTGGAACGAGATGGGGAAAATCTGTATGGAGCACGTGAAGCTTGGGGATTTTATTTATGTTTCAGGGCTGTTGGGTTCCTTCTCTGAGGCTAATTTAGATAAGCAACTCATAGTATATTACCAGGTTATTCAGAAAACAAACCCTCTTTTATTTTGGTACGGTTATTTCTGTTTCATGACATTAATCAAACTTACATTGATTAACTTTTGGCATCTTTAGCTTCTAATGGAATCTGATTGATGCATTTATGGAGTTAACATGATGTTGGTCCAATGTATGAATTTTACATCCCTTCTTGCTTATGGAAATATGAATATCCTCATTTGATATATATTATTGCAGGTAACTGTGAAAGAGTTACATTTTGTTGCCCAACAAGGTCAAATATCGACCACCCGAAAATGTGAGGAATTGGAATCAAAACAAGGTAGAAATGTTTCCATCATTTTTAAGTTTGCGCTTGTAATTTTCTGGTTTGTTGGAAATCATATCTGATGCTTCTTTTTTGATGAGTTAATATGGTGTGGAATGATGTCTTAATGTCTCGTGTTTGGCCAATTGTAGGACTTAGTCCATGTTCTTAAGAACATTGCATAGTATAGAACAACAATCTTCAATGGTGTTCGGCTTTGAGTTTTTTGTTTCTTCATTTGCTCCATGCTTATTGTGTTTTTTTCCTTCCTTTCTTTTCTAAAGATGTCAGTGAAGCTGGTATGGAGAGGTATAATAGCCCACTCTACTTGTGGCAAGTGTTTTTTGGTAGCCCGTTCGAATGGTGGGACAATAGGAAAAGTAAGAAAAACTCGCGGCAGCCGGATTTTAAGCACAAAGATACTGGTGAAGCTCTCTGGTTGAGTCCCAAAGACCCTCCTTGGATTAAAAAACAACTTCAACTGCTTGATTCAAAATTAGCACAAGGTGTAGGCGACCAAGCAAGACGTCGCCGTCACCGTATTTCTGAATGGGTGTATGATGAGTAGGATAAATCTGCAGGACTCAAAGAGGAAGACATGTAAAATGAAAGACCGGAAACCACATTGTTATTAATAGCATCAGCTTGATTTTGTTACTTGTTATTCGTACAATATACCGAGATTTTGTAAGACATGAATAAGATACAAGCTCAAACGTGAATATATTTGTACAATTCATTCATATTTGAAGGATTTTTGTTTTGTTTTTGTGGCAAAAATTAGAGGTTTGAGGCATAATTAGAGTTTTGACCAGTTAAATCTGCTAATATTGTTGTTTGGTGATCAAAAGATTAAAAGAGCGAATTTGGGTGAAATCGCTAATTTTGAAAAATTACCAGTTACCAAAAATCTCAAAATAACTTAAATTAAATATTTTCTCACAGTTAATCTTATTTAATTTTTTCTGTTTATTATCACATATTTATATGTGTATTTAAATTTATAAATTAATTAAATTATATTAAAATAATTATATAGATAATAAATTAATATATAAATCATTCAAATATGTTTTTAAAAAATTATATTAAAAATAATTTTATAGAACTAATTAATATTAATTAGATACAAAATATTGATAACTAATAAATTATTCAAACAAGTATTAAATATAATCATGTCCTTATATGTCATTTTACTTGTTTAAATAATCTAACATTTATCAGTTAATTTTACTAAACAATTTTATACAATCAGCTAATACAATCCCCAATCCCGTAATCAAATCAACTAATGCAATTAGCTATTAACTATCAGCTAATATAATCTAGTATTTGTTATCAACTATCCTCTAATTCCAAACATGCCAATATTTCAAAAACTTGGGTTGACTAGAAAAGGTGCGGCAACAGTGGCTCCTGCTAATGGGTTCGTTTGCACAATATTAGGCCCAAGTTTTGTAAAATAGTTTTTATATTTTTATTTAACTATAGCAAAATTGTCTGGTCGCAAGTCATAATCATGCGAGCTTATTTTTCATTTAAGTTTTAAAATTTTCTACAAGCTTCAACCAAATTAATTAAAATGAATTAGATAATATTTTTGTGAGTTTGTTCTCTCCCAAGTTAAATATTTTCCCTACTTTGGGTTTCCTTGACTTTTCGAAACAAAAAACAATAAAGAAAGCCTAAAATTTATAAAATAATCATATTGCTTAAAAAAGAACTTGAAAGTCCAAATAATAGTAATGAAAATTTTCAGTATTCACATAAATAAATTAATTACAATCTTATTTGATAAACTATTGAGAAATTTCAATTCATCGAAAATTAACAGTGTTTGATAATTTAAAATTAATATTACCCTTTAGAAATTTTCTAGGTGAATTAGTGCTTTGTATTCCAACTCAGAAAAAAAGTAGTACCCTTTAGAGTTCTTTCGATAAAAACGTTTGAAAAATGTTAACCAGATAAATGACCTTATCACTCAACGATTTTTTTATAACTATATTATCCCTTAAAATGTACTTTTATCAAATAATCTAATTATATATGTATTTGATTTAAAACAATATCAAACACATATTTTTCGATTTATCAAACAACATTTACATTAATAACATAATTACATCTATTTAACCGTTTAAAATGAGTATTTTTCAATAATTAGAAGATGGGAAGAGGTTGCATCCCCTGTTGAGCATGGTGGTCTTGGGTTTAAATTTTTGCATCAGCAAAATGATGCTTTTTTAATGAAAGTTGCATATAATTTGGTGGCGAAGAGGGATCAGTTATGGGTTCGCTTCTTGCGTGCTAAGTACAAGTGCTTTGACCGTATTCCGGATACGATTGCTAGGAGGAATAGTTCGATTTTATGGAAAGAAATTAGTGCAGTATGGGAGGATGTTCGGGCTGGTATTGTTTGGAATGTGGGCAATGGGGAGACGGTAGATTTTTGGAGGGATTGTTGGCTTGCGGAGGTTGGACCGCTTGTGGGGTGCTGTGCGCAGGAAGCTTTGCCGTTTGACCCTATAACCGTGCGGGAGATGGTCGATGAGAGGGGGAATGGAAGTGGGAGGACTTCCACGAGGCGCTACCATGGCACGCAATCGAATGTATCGCGGCGATTAAGTCGCCGATGGCCTCGAATGGCCCCGATTGGCCGGGGTGGAAGTGGAGTCGCAAACGTTGTTTCACCGTTAGATCCGCGTTTGATGCGCGGCAACCTGTTAGGGAAGGGGTTACAGACAAGTTTTGAAAGATCATTCACGCGTATAAGGGCCCCCCGAGAGTGCGAACGTTCCTTTGGTTACTTGGGAAGGGACGAATTTTGTGTAATGCGGAGAGAGTTCGACGTCACCTATCAGATTCTGCAGCGTGTGCATTATGTGGAGCGATTTGTGAAGACATTGATCATATTCTCCGGTTTTGTCCGATGGCGCTGTCCACTTGGTCAGCGGTTGTTGATAAGCATAACCTCTCGGAATTTTTGTCGATGCCTTTACATGATTGGCTATGGAGGAATCTACAGCAGTGTGGGGGTTGTATTCCGGATACTCAAGATTGGGGGGACGTTGTTTGGTGGGATTATTTGGACGCTTTGGCGGGTGCGGAAAGAACGGGTGTTTGGGGAATGGGATATACATGGCGATGGGGTGTTGACACGGGCTAGGCGTTTGGTGGATGGTGGACGTCGGGGTTTGTGCTTACTGCCCGAGACGCATAAGGTGCAGTGTGTGCCGATGGTTGGGTCGCAGCAGCACAATGCGAGTAATATGGCGCTGGGAGGAAGGCAACTGCGTGCACATCAGGGACGATTTTCTGCTGATAGACAGCATGGCTGTTGCGCACTACAACAGCATGTTGATCACATTCGGAAGTGGGTGCCACCGCATAGGGGATGCGTTAAGGTTAATGTGGACGGTGGACGTTGTCTTTTGACGGGAAAGGCCTCTTGCGGGGGGTGGTGCGTGATTTTACAGGGAATTGGATAACCGGTTTTACCAAGTTTATTGGTATATGTTCGAGTATTGAGGCGGAACTTTGGGCGGTGTTTGAAGGACTCAAATGTGCTATGGGCGTGGATGGAGTGAAAGTCGTGGTGAAAACGGATAATCTTGATGTGGTTCAGGTTCTATCGGACATATCCTCTCGTCTAATTTCATCATCGTTGATTGATTCTATCCGAGCCCTTGTGTCGATACATGGGGATGTGGTTTTTAGACATGTGTCTAGGGATGGTAATCGGGTTGCGGATGCTCTTGTAAAGTTGGCTTCGACAGACTTATTAGAGACTTGTATTTTTAGGCATGCCCCAGTAGAGGTGATCGGACTCCTGCGGGAGGATTGCTAGTAGTTTCTTGATTTCTATCAAGTGTTATTTGTAATGGGTTATCTATAGGTACTCTTTTCCCCTATTTAGGTTAGGAGGGTTTTTAATGAGGCCTATGATGATCCCTTTCCCACATTTATCAAAAAAGAGAAGATGGTGTATAGTTTAAATTCTAGATAAGAAAAAGTCATTACTTTTTAATTACTGGAACACTAAAACCATCTGCAACAACAATTTAAAACGGGTTTAAATGCGAAACTTACTAACATCACATTAACAGTTTAGACTAAACAGTTGACGCTTCAAAATCTTAAACGAAGATTAAGAATAAAATTGTGTAATTAAAGTCTAAACCCAATGATATAGCATGTACTAATTTCCTCGGCTAGATTAGAAAATATATCAACCAAATAACATTAGTCAAGAAAATCAGCATTGTCGCCTATCTACCAACCGATAAACCCCATTATTCACAGAACTCCTACAATATCCAAGCATTCATGCACTGCATTAATGCTTAATGTTTTGAGATTCACTAATTGACTTAGTGATTAAAAATGTTCATTTCGCCCCGTCTTGTAAGAATTTAAATTTCAGAATAAAAATACAATACTCATTATTTAATAAAAAATTATTTAACGTTTTTACATTCCAAGGCCGATGAATGGTTTTATTTTGGGTAAACTACAACGGAAATCACTTAATTATGGGTAAAATTACATTTGAGTCACTCAATTATTAAAAGTTACCCTTGAGTCACTTAATTATGGGTAAGGTTACATTTGGGGTCATCCAATTATTAAAGGTTATCTTTGGGTCACTCAATTATGGGTAAGGTTACATTTGGGTCACCCTCATATTTTAAAAAAATACATCAATTTCATAATTTTTTCTTCCAAATCACTTGCATACCCTTGTTAACACCAGAGTATTTCATTTGAAATTATTAATTAATCTAATACATAAATTGATATATATATTTTTGAAATATGAAGGGTGACCCAAATGTAACCTTGCCCATAATTAGGGGTGCTTAACGAGTTGAGCAGTTCGTGAGCTGCTCGAACTCGACTCGGTCAAAATTCGATAAACGCTCAACTCAGGTTGACTCGACTCTAACTCGACTCGAACTCGACTCCATAATTAGAGATGTAGATTTCCTTATTTTCAAGGTTGGTTATGTATCATTGAATTTTATTTCTCAAGAATGCTTGTAATATGTTAGTTTGATGTATTTGTAGATTGTTACTTTAGTTTTAATATGTTAGTTTTGTGAACTTGTGGATTGTTCCTTTAGTCTTAATATGCTAGTTTGGTGTATTTGTGGATTTTTAGTTTGTAATTTCAACTTTGAAAGTGCTTTATACATTCTTTTTGATATTTTTTGTTAAATTTGTTAATTTATGTTAATATTAAGTCTTATATAGTATTATTAATTTTTACTTTTAGTTAAAAAATGAGGTAAATTTTTAGTGAGCTTAACGAGCAACGAGTCGAGTTGAGCAACAACTTTTTTAACGAGCACGAGTCGAGCACAATTTTAACGAGCTTAACGAGTCGAGCAACAAATTTTTTTAACGAGCACTAGTCGGGCACTGCCCAACTCGCGATCGACTCGCTTGATAAGCACCCGTACCCATAATTGAGTGACCCAAGTGTAACTTTGAATAATTGGGTGACCCGAATGTAACCTTACCCAAAATTGAGTGACCTAAATGTAATTTTTAATAATTAGATGACTCAAATATAACCTTACATATAATTCAGTGACCTCTATTATAGTTTACCCTTTTATTTTCCAGTCATTTAATTTATCCCACCAATCAGCTAGTTTGCCGTGCTTATTATTATTATTATTTAAGAAAAAAAATTCAAGAGTGGGAGTACGTGGATGTTGGCTGGCAGCCTGGCACTGGTACTGAACAAGTCGTCTCTTCCAGATTGATAATGATGTGAGGGCAGGACGGTCATTTCGCTCGTCAACGTCAATGACCCTTCCCATTGGTCGACACTCGGCAGTGTCATATGGACTAATGAGTCAAAATCAAAATAGTAGTAGTAGTGGATTGTAATTTACTGTTAAAAGGTGAAATTTGAAGTTGTAAGCTGTTTAACATGCTTTCAGTTCCCGGTAACTTGGGGATACATAATACATTCACTTAGTTAATAAGGTAAACATGTGACAAACTCACTTTAGCATTTGCTTGCAATAAAAAAAAAACAAGTTTCCACAAAATAAGATTTTAAAAACTTAGATTACCTAACAATGTAAGTGACAATGACTAGAAATGAGTTTATCTTTGTGCAGTAAAAATAATAAAAGCAAATGGAAAAAGGATGTCTTTTTCAATTAAAAAAACAAATTAAAAATAAGAAGCTTTGCATTAAAAAATTATTTTTTAATATAAACTCCATTTTAAGAAACTGTAATCGCTAAAGTCAATCACTCTCTCACTCACGAAGAGCTTCTCGCTGGTTAAACCAAGTAATATCGATGGCGATCAACGACTTTTTCGCCGGAGAAATAGCGGCAGAACTTCTAAAACAGTTAATCGCCATATCATTCAAGTCCTGCCTCTGCAAATCCAGTGCGGACAACCTCATCACAAGCATCGAAGAACTCCTTCCCATCATTACTGAAATCAAGTACTCCGGCGTCGAGCTCTCCGCCATCCGTCAGTCTCAGCTAGATCGTTTCTCCGAGACTCTGCGTGGCGGCCTCGAATTGGCCCGCAAAGTCCTGGCTTCCGGCCGCTGGAACGTCTACAAGAACCTCCAGCTGGCCAGGAAGATGGAGAAGTTAGAGAAACAGGTTTCGAGGTTCGTTAGCGGGCCGATGCAGGCTCACTTGTTGGCCGACGTTCACCACATGCGATTCGAAACAATGGAGCGGTTCGACCGGTTGGAAGGCCGGTTGGAACAGAGGCTCAATTCGATGAAGATCGGAGCGGGAGGGTGGGTGGAAGAAGCGGTTAAGAGAATGGAAGTTGAAGAGGAGGCTAGTTTGGGAATTATCGGTGGAGTTGGCTTGGATTTAGGGAAAAATAAGGTGAAAAATATGATAATCGGAAGAGATGATTTAAACGTTATTGGAATTTGGGGTATTGGTGGATCAGGGAAAACTACCTTGGCCAATGAAACCTGTAGAGATAATCAAGTTCGAAGTAAGTTTTTTCCTTGATGTAAGTTTGTTGGTAATGGCCGATTATGGTAGAACTAATTGCTTCTGTTTTTTTTAAGGTCACTTCAAGGACAGAATTTTGTTTTTAACTGTATCACAATCACCGGATGTGCAACAATTAAGGGCAAGAATATGGGGATTTCTTACTGGAAACGAGGCCATGGGTTACACCAATAACCTGTTTGTTCCACAAGGGATGTTACAGTGTGAGTGGGGAAGTGGACCTCGAACTCTGGTCGTTTTGGACGATGTCTGGTCCCTTTCTATACTCGAACAGCTCATTTTTAGGATCCCAACATATAAAACTCTGGTCGTTTCAAGATTTAAGTTCCCAGCAAATGTTGTCAATGAAGTTTATGAAGTAGAGTTGTTGAGGGAAGATGAATCAATGTCCCTGTTTTGTCACTCTGCTTTCGGGCAGACATCGATCCCCTCTACTGCTAATGAGACTTTGGTCAAGCAGGTAACGAGTTAACTTCAAGGATACATTAATGTTCTTCCATTTCTTTGATCTTTCTGTTTCGTTGCTAATGGTCGTTAAATTCTGGATTTGATAGATTGTTAATGAATGTAAAGGCCTTCCTTTAGCACTTAAAGTAATCGGAGCGTCGCTGCGAGACCAACCCGAAATGTATTGGGCTAGTGCTAAGAAAAGGTTATTACGAGGAGAACCGATATGCGAGTCCCACGAAAACAAGCTGCTGGAGCGGATGGCAATAAGCGTGGAATACTTGTGCAAAAAGGTTAAAGAATGTTTCTTGGATTTGGGATCATTTCCAGAAGATAAGAAAATTCCCCTTGATGTTCTCATTAACATGTGGGTTGAGATACACGACATTGATGAGGAGGAAGCTTTTGCCATTCTTGTTGAGCTTGCCGATAAGAACCTTCTCACTTTGGTGAAAGACGCACGGTATGTTGCAACGAACTTGGGTTGGTTTTAGTTGGTAGTTGAGATACCTGATATTTGTTTTCTGAATTGAATTTTGCAGGGTTGGGGATTCATACAGTAGTTTTTATGAAATCTGTGTTACTCAACACGATGTGCTGAGAGACCTTGCTCTTCATCTAAGCAACCGTGAGGATGTGAATGCGCGGAAGCGGTTGCTTATGCCCAGAAGAGATGCCGAACTCGCGAGAGAATGGGAAAGAAACGCAGATCAGCCGTTCAATGCTCAGATAGTTTCAGTTCATACAGGTATAATGATACACTTGTTCTCAGTTGCTTTGCATCAAATAAGATTGTCCTACTGTCTTTTTGCTCATTAATCACTTGACAGGAGAAATGAGGGAAATGGACTGGTTTCGGATGGAGTTCCCCAAGGCTGAAGTACTCGTACTGAATTTTTCCTCCAATGAATACTTCTTGCCTCCTTTCATAGATGACATGCCCAAGCTTAGGGCACTTATCGTCATAAACTATGGTACAACAGAGGCGATACTTGGGAATTTTTCAGTCTTCGCAAATCTAGCAAATTTGCGGAGCCTGTGGCTTGAAAAAGTATGGGTTCCTCAATTGACCAACCTCACTCTTCCTTTGAAGAACTTGCAGAAACTATCTATGATTCTTTGCAAGGTTAATAACAGTTTTAATCCATCAGTGCTGGACCTGCCCCTGATCTTCCCTCGTCTATCGGAACTTATAATCGATCATTGTGACGATTTAATTAAGTTGCCAGTGAGCATTTGTGAGGTGAGTTCACTCCAGAGCCTGAGCATAACCAACTGCCACCGGCTATCCGAAATGCCTGCCAATTTGGGTATGCTGAAGAAACTACAGATACTTAGGTTGTATGCTTGTCCAGAGCTAAAGACGCTCCCTCCCAGCATTGGCGAGCTTATTGGGTTAAAATACATTGACATTTCACAGTGCGTTAACTTGAGGTGTCTACCTAGGGAAATCGGTAAGTTAGCAAGCCTGGAAAAGATAGACATGAGGGAATGCTCCCAGATTATGAGCCTACCATCACAAACCGCCTTGTCGAACTTGAAGTCGCTGCAGCGAGTGGTCTGCGACGATGACGTTTCTTGGCAGTGGAGATATCTGGAGAAGGCTATGCCAGACCTTTACGTTCAAGTTGCAGAGAAATGGTATAGTCTGGACTGGCTT
This sequence comes from Hibiscus tridactylites, assembly GCA_958450335.1. Lineage (NCBI taxonomy): Eukaryota > Viridiplantae > Streptophyta > Magnoliopsida > Malvales > Malvaceae > Hibiscus > Hibiscus tridactylites. The sequence goes on from OY288280.1 coordinate 81,246,571, forward strand.
AGTGGCTGAAAGTAACAACTTATGCACATCATGTATCCCTAATGTAAATAGTAACGTGCATAATTTAAATAAAAGCCAATCCTTTTTCCTTTTTATTATCAATTCTAAATAGTGTAGAGTCAACCGAGCCAAAAGACTCCATTGTTTAAGGGGGAAAACGAGTGAAGAGATAAGAAACGCGTGGATCCCACATGTAAAATGAGACCAGACCCTCAAAGTCAAAGCTTTATGGAAAAAAACAAACACTTCTTTTTGGCAAGTGGACATCAGTAAAACAACAAACAAAGTGGATTCAGATTAAAAGTGACAGTTTCATAAATGAATTAACACATAACTCGCGCATTAAACATCACATGCATACGCCAGTATCATACATAATATACAGTGTGCTACCGTGTTTAGAGAAACCTGGTGGGAATATATTCATTTAGTCTGAGGGGATAACTGTAGAACTCCTCGGTCCTAGGATCGCCTTTGCTGTGCTGGAATGGTTTCCACCATGGAACTCCTCTATCTTCCACATGATTTGCTTCCAGAGTGTTGTCAAGAATGGTCCCAACGATGATCGCCACAGTTGCCGGTGATGAGAAGATTGTATTCAATATATCATTAAACTGCATGCATTACAATTGGCTTTGCATATCAGGCAGACAGACAGACAAACAATACGGACAAGGCAGCAAGCACAGTACAGTACATACCCATATGGCATTCGTTCCAACTGGTCCATGTCCGTCGTAAGTTGTGTTCATTCCAAAGTATTGAGGAATTGACAGCCCGAGGAATAGAGAGACACCCAAAACATAGATGTTTCTCATGGAATTACTATTTGCAAACTGTATGAATGTGATCCCAGAAGCAGCTGCATCACGACGGAAGAGGGGGGACAGAAATTCCAATTGAAGGCAGAATAGGATATCGGAAACAGAAACTATCATGACAACAGAGTACAGAGTCACTCACCAACAATGCCCAGTAAAATGCAGTATATGGCAGCAAATATTGGCAACGGAATAGAGGCAAAAAATGCACCAAATTTCCCTGCAAGAATGCAAGGTAACACAATCACATATGAACATGAAAACTATAGGGCAAATTTTTCAATGCAATTAATGAGAAAGTACAAAAAACAAACCAAATATGGAGAAAAATATCATGAAAGCAGTTGAAATCTGCACAACCCTTCTGCTTCCTATATGTGTAAGCCCAAGAAGGCCAACATTTTCACTGCAACATCAATCAGATGAAATGCTGAAACAAGTTTCTAAAGTATAGTGCTATCCGTTATGGATTTTAGGGTTAATAACTACTCTATACAGAATGGAACTTCTCTTTAAAAACAAGACTTCCGTACACGGATGCAGTAGTGCCAACAAGAGAACCAAAAAGCCCTTCAAGCAGCATACCAATGCCCTGGCATTTAGAAGCAAGATGACTAAGTTATTTTCACCAATGACAAAATATTATAATGTGGTTCAGTACTACAGTTTATCATTTTTAAGGAAATCATTGACGAATAAGTTTCAAAAACAAATTCACAATAATCTAGGAAATGACCTGTAAGCCGATACTTCTGCTGAGTACATGTGCTGGAGGGGCTGTCGCGCCAGAAAGCCGAGCTGCTGCAAAAAAAGTTCCAGTTGACTGCATTGAAAATCATAGAAAGTTAAGTGACTGACCATAGCAGATAGATAAAATAAGTGCACCCTTACAAAATAAAAATACCAAATGGAATTGAAGACATTTAAGATTGTTACTAAACCTCAGCAGATGAAACAAGTGCAGCACCTATCATCCCGAACACATGGCTAGCCCTGAATATTGGCGTACCCCACTGAAATGGGTATGGGATTTTGATCCTAGTAGCAGTGACATAAAATAACGAGTCATAAAAAGGAGACATACAACAACCAGGGCAGCACATCAGGAGCATACCAAGGAGCAGAAGACATTAGGTACGATCGATCTGTGCGGCAACTTTGTTTAGTGGCAGGCTTAACATTGTTGTAAGCACCCGAAACAGTGAGGATTGCAGCAAAAGCCCAGATAATTCCGATGCAGAGAAGCAAAGCAAACCTCTCAAGTATTAGATGGGCTCTTGAATGGATGCGCTTCAGGTACTGTAGCAAACAAGTAGTCCTTGTCAAATTAATAAAGAAGCGGGTCAGCATAAGACGTTGCACTCAGTGTAGGTTATATACCTGTTGGGAAATAACCAGGAGAATGAGCATAGGCAGGCCAATTTCCACACAGTTTCCTAGCTGTATAATAAGTTAATTGCATTAAGGAGCAGATTAAATCAGCATATTATCAGTACTGATCAAGCACAAAAGCATTCACAGAGAATTACCAATGGGAAGCCTCTTGCAAACAGACCAAGACCAACGAGACAAACCACTGGCACCACGACTATGGGACTAAATAATCTAGAGAAATGGAGGATGAAGAGAAAATGTGTACAAAATTAGCTGTCAAAACTTAATAGTTTGCTGATCAAAACATCTCAAACATAACTGACAAGCAGGCAACCAGCTGTGAGCCAAAAATAAATAGATTGTACAAACCGATAGTCAAAACGGCATTTACCTTGTCAGCTCCCCCCATGCCCGGCCATACCCAAGGATGATGTTGACAAAGGAAGAAACTATCATTGATCCTTGAATGGTTCTCATACTACGAACAAACCGCTGCAACCAAGCACTCAGATCATAATCATTAAGCGATATGGTCATAACTCATAAGCTAAGAATGTGAAAGAGAATATAGGAAGATAACAATGAGCAAATATATTGAGCATGTACACCAGATATATACTACCTCTGAACACCAAGGATGATGTAGCTTATATAACCTATAAAATAGCATTGTAATTTGGGAGGTAACTGAGATATACTCAGATTGAGCAAAGATACTAGAGACAAAACTACAAGAATTTCTCAAAAGGAAACTAGAGAAAACGTAATTAAGTTCAAGCAGGAGAGGGAAATAATGTGTTTAAGTCGGGAATCAGGAGCATTCACAACACTCATGACCTTAGTAAATAGAAATCTATAACTTACAAAACCTAAAAACAAATTGTATATTACATCTACCTACTGAATGAAGAATAACCAACTTAATTACAGCACAAAAGATAATTCATAAGTTCCTTTCTATTTCTTTTGCTTATATCTTACTAAAGTTTACATACATCATGCGGAGTTGCAAAGGCTTCATCATCGTAATCATTGATAATCGAAACCAATGGTAAGGTGTATGCAAAAGATGCACCCATCACTGTAGGAAGCCGTGAGCCAACAAGCGTTTGAAGCAGAGTATTAATACCAGACATAAACAGCAACACTTGAATAACTCGGGCTTTATCACCCTGTTGATGAAGACAGAGGATTCAGAAATTGAGATTTAAGAAATCATCACATTCATAAAAAAAATATTGTGTTGAGACTATGAATGATGGTCATAAAACATACATGATCCCCACCCATCCGAGGGACGATATTACTTGCAATTAAGACTGTAGTTCCAAGATTCACGATGTAGTGTTGGAAAGCCAGCAAAAGAGCTTGAGCTGTTAAACAAGTTGATTCTCTAAGATCAGATGCCAAGTATTCCATATATTTTTTTTCAAAAAAAAATATGAGTTGATGAAAACAAAAGAGAATCAGAACAATTTCTACATGGTTGTCCAGTTCTTAAAAGAATCTAACGAAAAGAACCCTTTTCAAAGAAAAAAAAATCAAAACTATTCACTAAGAACTTTTATAAAAGAAGAATCATAGGCAGATCACTTTAATCTTTTAACTTCAACAAGTACGATAGAATCATGGAAGCGGAATGAAAATATTAGCTATAACAACTAGAAAGGAAGCAAGTTTAATATAAAAATTTCAACTTTAGCCAGCATTCTAATCAAACTAAACGGCAAATATTTGACAACAAAAAGGAAGAGAAACTGACGCCATGAAGGATTTGAGTGGATGCAGTATTGAAGCTGATGGAGTTGCTCAGCAGGAGTCCAAGTAGGTCCCCTTGAAAGGGCAAGATTCGGTGGTGCAGCCGCTTGCGGTGGCGGTGGGTGGTGGTGGTTGTGGTTCTCTGTTTCACCCATCTCCTACTTTATTGATCTTCAGTTAATATCCTATCCAAATTTGCAGTCCCTGTAATCTTTTTCACTTGAAACGGAGTATCTAATAGATTTTTCAGATTCCTAATACTAGTAATAGTAAAAGTATGGAAGTAAGTTCCAAGTATTTTGTTCTGTTTATCTTTCCCGTTCCACTGACAATGAATCACCGACGCAAAATAAAATGATTAAAAAAAGCAACTTTGTTTCGTTCCAGTAATGGAAAATATTAAAAAAATGGTTCAAGTTCAAGTTCAACTTCAGCTCATCTCATTTTCTTTGAATTTTCCTTGAAAGGCTAAAACTTTGAAATTGTTAAAAAAGGCTACATCTACTGATCTGATCTAATCTAATCTACTCTAATCCAAATTTTTATCAAAGCAAAAGCTTTATAAATCCATTGAAATCGAATTAAATACCAGAACCAAACCCCACTGAAACCACCTTTTTACTTTATCCATTATTGCATTGCATGACCAAAAATAGATTTATTTGGTTTTGTAATTGATGTATATCACATTCGTTCTGTTTTTTTCTTCTTAATTTGTACTTGAAAGACTATAAACACGTTCATGTTCGGTAGTTTTGAAAGTGGTGTATAAACTATTATCAATTTAAATAGTAAACATTTGGTAAAGTACTAAAATTGAAAAACAGTGAAATTATGCGACTTAAATTTAAACGATTCGTGTATTTTAAATATCATTTAAGTTTTTAAAATTTATTCTCACTCAATTATCACACATCAAAAGTAATTTAATTGTTTTCTTTTCATTCTTAAAACCAAATTGGTAGGATAGGTTAACCTTGCTTTTCTTTTGTTGTTCGTAACTTGGTTCAATTCCATGAGAAATTATTTTATGCACTCGTAGAAAAAAAATTGTTTTCCACATGCAGGTCCAAATACTCACATGTGAATGCAACAAACTAAGTTGAGAGAGTTGTTCTTATAATAGATCGAATATCCGTGATTATACCAAAAATAAACAATCAATATATTCTTCATCACCTTTCTCACTTTGATCCAACTCTATGACAGTAATGGTACAAAAGATTCAAGTATTCAAAATGTCAAAAACCAAGAGATGGTAATTTATTTCTTATGTGACTTACATGTAGTAGTTAAGTAGTTAAACATAGGTTGAAGTTGAACAACTAAGAAAAATGTACACAACTATATCCAACAAGAAAGGATAATTTACATTGGTCAAAATACACACCATTCCGGTAGCAGTAGGCTCTGGCATCTGCAAAATACAACACATATTCTCCTGCACAAGTAGCATGGCTGATTTATTAGTTTTCAAGAGGATTGAGGACGTTTCCAATGAAGAGAACAACTCCAGTCACATCTTCCTTGACGAGGAAAAGGAACGGATGGTCAGCCACAAAGTCAATTGGATCCGGAATATACAGAGACTTGAGTTTTACGACTGCAGAAGTAGCAGCAGCAGCTTCTGTCCCTTCTTCGTTAACCTCTATAAAAGACTTGTGGAATATGTTTGAAACATACAGGTTCTGACCCTCAGGCGAATCAACCATCTCTGTCAAGCCTCCTTTACCAGAGAAAGGCAATTCAAGCTCTAATCTTTTTAGAACTGCGGAAGCTTCAAGTCCAAATGAAATCTTGAATCTTGGGATCCTGAATTCACCCACTTCAGCTGGTTGACAAGGAATGTGTTGTTCTAAGAAACCGGGTTCAGAACTCACTTTATCTACTAAAGCTGGCAGACCATCTTTTGCATCTGGGAGAAAGAAATACATGAAGAAATGACGCTTATCTTCACCTTGTTTATATGGAAGCCCTAAGACTTTGAAACCGTCATAGGCACTAACAATTTGCTTCTTTTCGCTAGTCATAAAAGGCGTCTTAACAGAGTTGCCATTTACAAGGTGGAAGTCATAATCTTTTGTTTTTGATGCATCAAATGATTCATCCCAAGCTCCTTTGAAATAGAGTGCATTAGCAAATATAAGCCTTGTTGAAGCATCAACTGATTCTAGAGGAAGAACTTCTTTAATAAGACCGCTAGTCTCATTCTCAGCCCACAAATTCACCTCACCAGCCACTTGAACAGCCTTCAAGCAGATAGACCACATGAAAGTTAAAACAAAAATGGCAAGCGAGTGATGTGAATAAAATCCATAAAGTGTAAAAATACTATCATTTAACTCATGCATTATTGTCTAATGGTACTGGAAATACTCGTACACTATTTCTTTTGATAAATAGTTTATAGTTCATCATCATTAGTTTATCAAAATTAAGTTGAATGAGGTCACATCAAGTAGGAAACAGACAGTCATGCGTGAAAGTAGCCCCTGATTTTTTATCCCCTGAAAATGTGCACGAGTGCATATGATCGACAGAGGACTGGCTTGCTTCCAAAAAGCCGTAGAGCTAAGGACGACAAATTGGAGGTAAAATAGATAGTGATATATGATGCAAATCTTGCAGTAAATGAGGCCAAAGATCTAAAAATAGAACTCAAGGAAGGTCATGTTTGCTCTTAATCTCTTATCTGCTACAGGTAATTGTAATTTTTGTACAAATAGTGCTTTGCATAGTTGTTAAATGTCTTTTTAAGCAGGCACTACATGTGAGGTCGCTAGCTCAAATGAATATGTTTTGACTTGAGTAAGTTCACAGTTTCTTTAGTTAGCACTAGGTACGGCAGCTTCACCATCTGCGAAAACATTCTACTAGGGGGAATTTCTCAATTTCATAATCTGATTAAATTGCGGATTCCTTTCCTTGAAGCTTGTTGTTACTAAAACTTTGATTATAGCAAAGAACTGATTTCATGCACAAAGGCAAAATGACCATAAATCTGACACATTATTACCTTAAATACATTATACATGGGAATAAAACTACCCTATTGATGACAGAAAGGCAGCATGGCAATCGATATTCTAACTTACTAATACCATGATGTTTGAGTTATATCCAAGTGCATTGTTGTCTTGCCCTGTGTGTTATGTTCTAGAAGAATTTGGTGGTAGAAACTTCATTGAAAGGTTGAATTTGCACTGCCTAATGGTGTATTTGTGGACCTTGGTCTGAAATTTATTCTTTCTCATCCAAAGTATGAATTTGTGTCTTAAATTGTGAACCCAATGATGAGTGGCTATGATCAAACCTACAAGAATACTTCTGGGGATCGAGTTTTAACATTCAGCATCAAGAGACTATCGTGTTTGCTAAGTGCTAACATAAACGACCTATGCATCCATATTGCAAAATCTTGGTCCATCTTGTATGTATGTGTATCAAAATTATAAAATTTAAACTAGACTGAAGGAATATAAACCCTAGATGTAATGGAAATAAGGATTTACTACTTTTATCACCCTTTGTTTTGTTGAAAATTTTACATTAGCAATTACAAGAAACACATCAGAATCCAAATCTATGCGCAGAAACAAAAGTTCTTAAGTATCTATTTCATTCCGCTACAATCTTATTCATTCCATAAGCAAGTAATATAAAAAGAAATAAATTACCTTGTTTTGGAAATCAGCTAGATTAGAAGTAGCCTTGTATACATTATCCACAATCTGTTTGAAAGAAGAGCTCAGAGGGAGAGACTTGTCGAGCCAAACACCGTTGGCAAATGACAAGCGGGGCCCACCTGCGGGGCTTCCGTCGGCGGAGACAACGGAAACGAGCTCGGAGGAGAAGGAGTTGAGTTGGTCACTGGATTTTGACTTGAGGAAAGAGAGGAGCTGGTCGAGGGTGGGACCCTTACTGCCAGCGGCGATCATGCTGAGCACAACGTGGACCGACAGCGGCGAGAACACCAGGTTCGAGCCCTTGGCTTCAGTTTGGAGAACGTGCTTCGTCAGGATGAGAGCGACGTCGGTTTGGCTTCTGATCAATTGACGGAGATCCATCGCCGGAATGTGAACGGTAAGCTTAGGAGAATTTGTTTGCTTTCTTCTCTATTCTTAGGAATTAAGCAGAAGAGTTGACTTTTGACTTCTTTCAGTGGATTTTAAGGCCCATTTGA